>JAQFZH010003557.1:0-13625 GCA_034695485.1 Entomobrya nivalis | reverse complement strand
AATTTTAAGAAACCTTTAAAGAAATTAATTTGGCTAAAAATTCTAATAAATAACTTGTTGATTAAATAATGCATTTGACCTTGTTACTTATTTCTCGTTTTGACTCATTTGGTATTTTTTGGCATTTGGTATTTTGGTTCATTTGTTGTTTTGGTTTCGGTAATTTTGGTTCGGAAATTTTGGTATTCGGGCCTTTCTGTTTCGGACATTTTGACCAAACACCGTATAGCAAACTATAGCTTATCTTACACCGACGCATGAATAACTAGCATAGCATACATAATACATGCATATTTGGATATTTATAGTACGCATTACATTCATATGACGGTTAAGATAACGTTTTATCTTCATAAGAAGTTGTTTGCATGTGCCTTGCTTCCATACAGCGGAGATAACAATGACGACGTCTCTTTAATTACATTATCCTTTAGTCTCAACTTTCAACCTTTCCTTTATAAAGGGTAATTAAGACGGTTCCAAATTTTATAAGTAACCTAGCCATATTGCATCACAAAGTGGTAAAATAAACCTGAAGTTGTAGAGACACTAGATGCTCTTCTTTGGCTAACTTGCTAAATTATATTAGACTGAAACTCTGGCTTTGGAAACTTCATAATAATAAAATCCCATGTGGAATAGTGTGAAACGATCCTGATGAAGTAAAAGTAGGAGGAAACCCTTGTCCCAAAATGTCATATTACAGCAGTAACCACGCAGTTACCGAAGAATTGCGAACAAACGACATGGTCTGCTATAGAAGATGTAACGTGAGACATGTTTAGGTCAAATAATCTACTCCTCAAAAGTGTCTTTTTCACCCTTACCTTGACTAAACACAAGAGAAAGCAGATTTGTTTAGAAAGCGAAAGGAGAAATCACGACAACGTGTACTGCTAAAGCATCATATAAAAATGAGCAATGCCAACTGAAAACCAAAACCAACATTCACAAGACACACAAAAGAGTTGTGTTCACATGCGTTACCAACATTGTAATTGTACAATGACTGCATGCAAAGCAGGAATAAAATGTGTCCAATGTAGTAAATGGTTTTGTCAAAAAGTAGTTCCGTAGTATTTTATAAAACACAGATATAGCCAAGGGACTTCTGTCTTTGTATGGTGGAAAGGAAAAAGTATACAACAGTTCTCCTTATACGCTCTTCTTCCCACACACATACCCACATACTTCTGTAATACCACCTCCACCACCATCATCATCAACTCACTTTCTCTCTTGGGAGTGAGTGGGACATGAGAACTGAGAATTTAGGACTCAACTTGAGTTCATATGCCTAGTTGAAATACTCAAGAAAATAAAGAACGATGCACGCTCAAGTTGTGGCTATGCTACCTTGTTGACGTGCATGAGACTATAGTTATAGTGGTGTATTATATTGCGCTTTTTTGTGATGAAAAAGAAAAGATGATGAAGATGATACGTGTATATAATATAGTTAAAAGACGTATGCACGGGTAACATTATAGAACGGAAAGAAAATAGAGGTGCTTCACAAGTTTATTATTATTTGTACTTTTGAGGTATTCACGGTAAGCCTCTTACTTACATCAAACGAGCACTGCTCTCTTTTTCTTAATAGAGGCATCAAGAAGACAGATAATATAGAACACTTCTACTTTTACAAAAAGATGGGGCCTCATCAATGTACTACTGTACTGATGATGGCAGTTGATAATATACTGCCTTAAGTGCCCATTATGTTCATTGGTGGATACCTGCTTTCACTGCAAAATATGATAACTTTCGCTATAGTAGTAAGTATGACTTACGCGTCACATGTATTTTTTTAATTTGATATTTTTGAGAAGAAGAAGAATGGAAGCAACTTTCTCCCACTGAAAACCACTCTAACCAGTAGAAAAAGGTTCCTTTATGTCAGTCATTACATGTATAACATGCATACTTTCTAAACAGCTAAAGAGAGAGGGTATGGGTTAAGAGTTTCACAGGCTCGTACGTTTATTTTAGGCCATTGGCAGACTAGACGTGACGTAACACAATCACAGTAGAGTATAATACATGACCACTTGATTCAGAATGTGTTCAGATTAATGTAATTAAAATGCCAAGTTATAAGTAATATAAGTTTGTGATAATCTATTCCTTTAGTAATAGTTCGATAACTTGCTGGAAAAAATCATTGTACATTTTGTACTGCGAATTTTCCCAGTTTTGTTTTTAGGATAGACCAGGGGTACTTTTATGCAAAGTTACTCAAATTTGGAAAGCATATACATAATGTAATTTCCGCATGCAGGTATATTTAATACTGTCTGTTTAGATTCTAAACTGAGTACAGCTGAAAATATTGTTTTGACTCTTTTTTAGCTCTTTCAGATTCACGATTACTTCTAGGTACCATACGTCTGCCTGTTATAGAATGGGAGTCATAATAGTGAAACAGAGCTACACAAATTTCACCCACGCACGTATAGTCAAACGTATTGGACTGTGATGTGATGAAACATTGATATTTTTAACCGAGGCTTTACAAAAGCAAAGAGTAAAATTGATGGAATGACTAAATTTCATGTAACGAAGATGATGATGACTTGGATATTTTCTCTTTTGTTGTGCTCAATGAATGAAATGTGTATACGTTTGTGATATAATGCGTGTTTATAAACTTTTCAAACATATTACATGTTGTTGTTGTGTTTGGTGTCATCAGTAGTTGTCTCTCATATCATACATCTAATCTCAGAAGAGGAATGGAAGAATGATGGTTTTAGTAGTAGTAGTTTTCATGGTAAGGATGTTATGTGCAAGTACCCAACAACAGCACACATATGGAACATACAAGCAAGGGAAAGCATTCCTTTGCTACCATTACTTTACATGAATACACATTTCAATAAATCCATACAGAGAAAACCGGAAAAGGTACATTGAATCGGTACGACAATGCTAGTGATTCCGTAAAGCTCAAGCTTGGTTTGATGCTGCCAATTCAATAGTAAACATGCTTTAACGACTCATAGATCACATAAAGATATCAGGATGGTGAATTTCTTTTGGGTAGCATCAGTCAGTATCAGCATCTACGGAGGCTCCATTATCGTCATACCTATCAGTACATACTGTGGTCATCAACTACCAAACTAACTTCGCATCGCATGTAAGAGTTATAAAACACTGCACAAGCACTGCTCTTTGTACAAGGGACAATGAAATGAAGCGAATGTAATATTGTGCATATTAAAACCAAACTGATAAATGATACATTATGTTTTAAATAAAAAACACCGCTAGTCGAGAAACTTTGCTATTATAAATAAGTGAGTTCACCTGCATTCTATTTATAAAATATTCTTTACAACAGAAAGAATGCAACTGTAGTGTCTTTTAGCTTGCATAATACACTTTCTACAAGATTTGTAATTTAAAACTTTCTACTAGTAACTATTGTTAATAGACAAAGTCTAGGAATGCAGTAAAATAGCATAGCAGGTACACTTTTTCATTTCATAAGTTGCACGAAGTATCATCTTCCTCCGATGCACACTAAAAATACAGTATAGCAACATCGCTGATATAGGTGGTGGCATGACATGCATGCATTGCACAGTAGTATATTTTTGTTCTACTTTCTCTTCTTTCCCATTCTTTCTTCGGTAACAATTTTCTCTAGAGTTTTATAGATTCATTTTGTCCATGTCGCAGGAGGCACTGAAATAATATTTTTCATACAGATGTATACTTTGGAATAGGGTAGGTCGGTTCAGTATGATATCTAAACTCTAAACACAGCTACTTTATATGCAGTTTTCTATTTCAATCCAATAACCTTTTCCTCATCTCTTCTATCTTATGAGCTGTGTGTCTTCTTTGCTGAACCGCACTAGTTAGAAGAGTATATAAATTCGTAACAAAGACCAGAACGAAATTCCAGGGATAATATTTTTCTATCTGCGCTACAACAACTAGGTTAACTCTCTCACGATCAGAGCTTGTGGCCCAGAGCTTCTTTCTTTCCTGTGCTTTTTGTGCAGTGAATGTAAATTGAATGTGCAGTAAAAAGAAAACAACAAGGAACTCTGAATTTATGTATCGGTGGAAAATAAGTGGCTGTGTGGTGGATGGTGTCGACTTTATACCCTGCACACCCATTCCTGGGTAAATGTTACTGGTGTTTGAAATTTTTACCTCTAACCTATTTTTGCATGGCTGAGTTGTTTTCTTTCATGCCAGAATATAGTACATATATCTGTTGTTATGATATTTATACGTTTACTTTTAAATTTTAGGGATGGTATAGAGAAAACGGACATGTGAATTGGAATTAAGTGAAGTAAACCGAGATGCAATATGTCTTACGTCGAAATTGCAACCTATTTCAGTCGTTTCTGAATTTTCATCAGCATCTTTCCATCTTGTTAATGCTGACGTTTAACATTTATTATGGTTATAGTTTTGAGTATGCGCGGAAAATGCATTATGATCATGAGAGTGCATTGTAATTCCATAGACCTTGTTTCCTTTGTTTCTTTGGCCAAAATCAAATTAGGCTAAGCGTACAAAATGCAGTTAAGTTAAGTAGAGCGTGAAGTTTCAAATATATCATACAGCAAAACCAAGGAGGTTGAATCTTGTAATAACTGTAATCAGACCGTTATATCGAAGGGAAAAACAAAGCCCATTTTAGTAGTACATTTTGCCCCAAATATACCATGTAGTTCCATATTTTCAATATTGATGTTTGATTTTAGAGATTCCCATACTACTTTACACAACCGACATAACAATGATGTAACAAGAAATGAGCCTTTGGTGGATATTTTAAAATTGCCTTCATTTCCTATAATTTATCAAAAACAATATTTTGACATTTTATCTTTGTTTAATTTTCATGGGGAAGGGGAAACAAGATCGATACTTTATGCAAAATGACGATCAGCGTTCGGTCCAGTGTATCACAAACACAGTAATAACTAATTCGACCGCTAATTACACCATACAACAGACTTGAACCTTTCTATTCTTCAATTTAAATTGTTTTTAGCACAAACAAAGAAGGTAAGGTAAGGCAGGCTAAAAAGGACCACAGATGGTACTAGATTTGCTATCCAAAATGAATCTGCATTGGAGCGGTTAACACGAATTCGGTCAGCAGCGCGTAAGGTTTTTAGGTACAAATACGAAAACATGTCGTTGTGTGTGGGTTTCATTGAGTTGACGAGGCAGTAGTGGGCCTTTATTCTTTCGTTCATTTTTACATTCATCTTGAAAAGTTCTCCATTAATTACAGGTTTTATTTTTTATGGTGTTTGTCATTTTACTTGTTTTTAATTTAATAAGATGCTCAATCACGAATTATCAGGTTTCACAAAAAGGAACTAGGCAAACATAACATGAGCAGGAAACATACTTTGTATTTTAACTTAATCAAATATCCGAACGAAGTATTTATATTGTAAAGTTATAAATATATGTATATACATGCATGGATAACTAAAATACAGGTTCTTTTGATACCTTAATCTATGTGCATGTGAAAGTGATAGTAATTATTATTTGTTTCACTGGTAAATGCACTAAATAAATCAATTTAACAAAATCCCATTGTTAGCATCGTATTCTTCTATAACATTTTACTACTGAGATTACTGATCGCTGATCGTGATCACGAATCACATAATACTTTCCATATTATTAGCAAACCAGCCAACCATATTATTCATTATCCGTACATGCACATACTACGTCAAGAAGAAAAAGTAGAAGAAAAAAGACACACAAATGTAATTACTCAAACCCAAAAGAGACAGTTATTCGTTCCCATTTATGTATATACCTTGTGTACGTAGCAGCATTGTGTGGTATTCTGCCTCTGCGATCGAGAATTTAAGTAAAGTGTTCAGTAAAAAGCAGAGCAGACTATTATCAATCTTACTCACTTTCTGTCGATTTTCTAACAATGCAATGATAGAAAGGAAAGACGACTGCATACATCAGAGCATCCAATCATGGTAACTCGGGAGTGTCTTGGTTTTTTGGAAGAAATTGGATCGCACAAAAGAAAACAAAAGGAGACAAGTGCTCACTCAAACGTAAGGATGACGAATCGGCCACAAAAAGTAAATCCAACGCATTATTCCCATTCCACCTACAAATGCCCTAAATCCCAGCAAGTGAAAAATGTATAAAATCTTGATTCACGACTGTGTCGTAGTTCTAATGTATCATGATCAATTATAGTTCTGCACAAAAAATGCTGACAATATAAATAAGTACCTAAGGTCCATATTTTAAGGTATTGAAATTGTGATTGTGGCGTAGATGATGAAAACGTTTGATTGATGATAACCCGCAACCATATAAATAATTCACGTACTATACATAAAAGGGTCTAGATTAGATTGACATTAGCAGTTTTAGATTTTGGTTTATTTAAGTCATTCAAAGATAAACAAGTGTAAATTTCAATTCTAATTTTTTTTACGTATTCGAATGCAAATTAGTTGGAAATTTTACTGCTAACAATTGTGTACGTTTATTTGTTATTTTGATGAGTTGGCTTGACTGTCTCATTAAGTCGGCCGTACAACAGATTCAAAAATTTCGCATATTCCTGCTTCTGTTCATCAGTAAAACCTCTCAAGTTGTACGTGTCCAGATTTTCATGTTCCTCCGAATCCTGAAATTCTTCGAACTCGTCTTCATAGTAATCTGTTTCAAAAACAGCTTCTTGAGACTCAGAATTGTCCAGATGTACATAGCCGATTGGTGGTATTGGTTTAACAAGCATCGACTGATTTTGGTTTTCTTCTAAGATTCTAAACCAGTTAATTGTGATGTTTCCGTCCTGACCTTCATCTGTTTCATCACTGAAATCCTCGATGTATTCACTTTCACCCAGGCTTGTCATGCGAGCTTGTGTAGTTGTTTTTAGGAATCCGGACACAACTATAAAACCCGCTAAAACGAGCATAAGTCTCGAGAAGCGTTTCGAAACCAAACGCATTTTTGAGGAGGATTATTTGAGTTTTGCTTTACGCTAATAAAAAAAATGTAGCAGTTTTCAAGTGGTAGCAGCTCTTAAAAGTGTACTGATGTGATATTAAAATGAACGTTTGAGTATTTATTGCACGTTTATTACTTATCAAACGAAATATGGACATCAGCATTTATATGCGCTTTTTTGCAGATATCATGTTATCATGAACCGCAGTAGCAAACAAGCAGCCATACTATCGACTATCTTATCGTAAACTGCTTTAAGCTTCAACCTGACAATAGACTGATGAGTTGCACTTAATATTACACAAACAAATACTTGCATTTCATGCTGATAACCCAAAAAGTGATGACTTGAGAAAACGTTTTCAAAATAGTAATAATAATAATCAAAATCACGTGAAATATACAGTTTAATTGATTCATCAGATGAATAAGGAACTGAATAACAGTGTTTTTTGAATTGCATGGTATGATTTGACATCATTTTATCTTGTTTGGGTTGTTAACCATTTTCGTCACTTATTTGTGTCGAATGAACTTATTTGTATACTTCATAGTTCATATTGTCATGCGGTGTACGATATAATTTTCATTGTCTCATTGATACACTCAAAACTTTCGAATAATAACCTTTTGCCAACAAAGACAACGCAAACCTATATGTAATGGCAAACGTTGAGAGTTCACAAATCAATACTTTCATAAAGATACATATATGTAATGGTGTAGATTTATTCAATCCATAAAAATTAGTATAAAGAGCTGTCCGTTGTATTCATTGGAATGCATTAATATAAACGCGATCCCATATACGACTATCCAATTTACGGCTTACTTATTGTTAGATACTGAGTGTCAGATGTATTTTTACAACATTTATGCTGAGTCCCTGGTTCTGGGCAAGAAGAAAACATTATATTTCATTTTAATCGTTTCCTTGTCTCAAAAAATAAAGCAGAGAGCTGTAATAGTGACGATAGAGTCACAAATATACTTTGATAGTAAAGAATCATACATTCATACATATATTATGGTAGATGTTTTCTTGTAATGAAACAAGCTTACGCTGAGGAAATATTACATACTTAAATACATATAAAGTCATAAAACTTTCCTTTATATTTTTGTACAAGTGGAATCTAGTAGAAAGCAAACAAATAAGAGGGAAAATGTGTTTCATTCAATATGGTTCCCTACTTTCTGCCAAAAACGATGATGACAACGATTCAACAACAAAAGAAGAACAGTTTTATGTAATTGTCATCGTCAACGGTTGGTCTCTGATCACTCGTGACTGCCCAATATACAACATAAAAGCTGAATAGATATAACATAATGTCGTATAGCCTAGAAGTAAAAACGACAAAAATGTACGAAAAAATTACACACAGACTTATACTCATACTGCTCCCCACAATAATGGTAGTAGTAGAAAGCATCAAAGGACTCTTATGTGCAACGTGCCAAGTCCAATAATATGCTATTATTTTCGCTCATATTGGCACAAAATATTTGGGTTCCATTAATTTCTCTATTGAGCATTATGGCAATGTACGTAATACATTTAAAGAAAGGTGACATGTCCCTTCGGGATAATAAAACGTAGCCTTAACGAAACAGGAAAGCTGGACAAAATACTTGCAATGACTACGTCATTTTTTGTTGCTCATCTTTGCGCTTTTGTGATCAATTTCTTTGATGACAAATAAATGACATAAAGACGGACAAACTTTAAAAATCGCTAGAACCATTCAGATTCAATCGAAAA
Source organism: Entomobrya nivalis (assembly GCA_034695485.1). Lineage (NCBI taxonomy): Eukaryota > Metazoa > Arthropoda > Collembola > Entomobryomorpha > Entomobryidae > Entomobrya > Entomobrya nivalis. The sequence goes on along the minus strand of JAQFZH010003557.1, from coordinate 4,873 downwards.
AATACTGAACTTCTGACTAGTGTTGGGGCGATAATTCGCCTTCATATAAATAGTGTGGTCATTGGAATCATTTTAACACAGCTACATAGGTGATTTGACCAGTTATTTTAGCTGGAAGGCAAACACTTTGTCTTTGCTTTCGAAATAGAAGGATAGCAATTTCTCAGAAAAATGGGTAGATATTGATATCACGAAAATATTTTTGTCGATAGTCCTACTTTTACGCCAAAATTTTAAAGAAGAATATTATAGCGGAGTATTATTCCATGTTCTAAACATACTACCATATTGAAATCAAGATTTTCAAATGATGCTAACAGAAGTTTCCATTCAATATGTCATCGCTTTTTTTCCTTCTTGATTACGGACTGTCGGCTGTATCATTTAACCACATACGTTTTCAATATGTTAATGTAGCTCGACCATTGTCACCAAACAACAACACACCATATATTGCATATAGGTTTTTGAATATGATGCATACTTTGTTTGCATGCAGTAGCGGGGCATGTTTGTTGTTATATCTCCTATACTTTTAAGAACAATATCAGGTTACAAATGGCATGTCCTTTATATCCGGCATCACCAAGTAAAATAAACAAACAAAAAACTTTTTCTTGTCCAAGTTCCTTGAGGAATTTTGTGAAAGGGTATAACAAAACCCAAAAAGAAAGACAGTTTTAGAAAGAATTCTTACCCACCTACCATGCAACCAACCTCAATATAAGTGGTGTGGTGGTGGTTTGTAAATAGTGGTACACTACTGCTTGCCTAGACTCGGCGTGTCGTTCGTCTAAGATTTTGCTTAGTACATATTATACATATACATTCTTTGCCAGCAGAACCATTAAGATGTTGCTCCAAGTTCCTATCTTCCGTAAACTCAAAAGCTTTGCTTCCTTTCTCTTTATATATTATGCATGCAAGCATTAGAAAGTAAGTAAGTGAGTTGGTAAGGGCTAAAAGGCTCTACTTAAACCTTAAGGCGAGTCAAAGTCAATGTGTTCTTAATGTCTTCCACTTTCTCCGTATGACTATTATTAAGAAAACCAATAATGTGCTTTCTTACAACAAAACAACCACCATTCACTTACCTATATGCACTGTAATCCCAAGAATATATGTAATGTTGTACAAGTAGGTGAAAAGATATGTAGATACAAACACTCCTGCATGAAAACACCTCCACCAATACATATAGCCATCATTACAAAATTTGTATGCACATGCATAAATGTACGAGTTTGTTTATAAGTACAACCTCACTGAACACCAAAAACGGTTTAGTTTTCAGTCTGCGAATTCCAGTAGAGACACATTATATTATAGTTCATCAAAAGAAAAGCGAACAAAGCGTAGTGATGATGGGAGTAGTCCTACGAGAAAATGAATTTTCTGAATATTTCTCTGGTATTTCGTAAAACATACAAACGACAAATACAAAAGCATATTCAGTTTTCGGGCTATTACTACATATTATATGCTGTACTAATACTTATACTTCCTTTTCAACTCAAGGCTATGAAAGCAGCTGCGGAATAGTATACATGAATGTTGTACACAAAACCACGTTTTTAATGGCGTTCATAATGTCCTTAGTGGGTCGCCCTATACATTTTGTGGTTGTAGTGATGCATGCCATTTGCAACTTGTGTGGATAATGACACCATTTTCTGTTCTGTAGGGAGGACAACTACATGCTACCATAATATTTCTACTGATTTTCTTTCCCAGTTTTCCTTTGTTTATACAGAAAACCGTCAGAAGCATAGTCATTTTCTCAAACAAAATTGAATATTCAATGTCTACATATTAATTTATCATATCATATTCTGCCTAATGTGAAAATGTATAGACAGAATAAATGGGTGTGGATGGATACGAAGTACAGTGTAGACCCGTGGATAGAAGCTAAACTACCAACCAAAGCCTTCAATTCCTTTTATGCAAAAGTACCATTTTACTATCACTTTAGGTCTCAAAATATGCGAACAATCCCAAAGATTCGAGTTTACCAGACTGTGTTTACAATCAGCGAAGGTCACGACTTAAAAGTACAAATAAGTAAAATGTTAGCCTATCAAACCAACACTGCTGCAAGGACCGATCTTGTCCGCTTGATGATACTAATTTACCTACGTTCACCGTTTTCACTGATACTCGACACACAGAGAAACAAAACGTTTTACTTTTATTCAACGAAACATATTTTCTGTGACTTCTTAATGTTTAAATATCCAACATGACTATTAAATCAAGAACAAATTATTATTTCATGGACTTGTTTTGAATATTATGCGTACGGTCAAAAACGTTTCTCAGAAAGTGAGTTTCTTGGCCATCTTGATCTTTTTAGTTTCTAAACCGCCTGTTCGGACAGAGGATACAAAATTACCTTTATCACTGATACATGTACATAATATATGCATATTCCAATATTTAGTTAGCATAAATTAGAAATTAGACAAAAAAGCAGCATGGTCAAATATGTACTTAAGTGCTTAACTTATAATAAATAGAAGTGCAAAAACAGCTTTAAGTTTAAACGATGATGATGGAAAGCTTTTCCAAACAGTATCTCATCATGTCCATATTTAACATCTCAAACAACACCATTAAACTCCACCAGCTTTCGTTCAACTAACAGTATGTAATAATAATCTTGTGTGTCCTGTGAGAGTTAAGTTTGGATGATAGAGTTTTATGAATGGTTCTTCATAAACTAGCATTCATCAGCAAAAGCGCAAGCAGCAAGCACATACTAAAAATATATTACAACTATTACAAGTACCTAAAAATACATCATACATCCAAAGCCATGGATTCTTTACATGGTTGCTTTTGCTGACTGGTGTGTACTTGAGTCTCATGTCTTTCCACAAGGTTTTCAATCGCTTTGCTTTAGTGAACTCTATTGAATTTCGCGAATCGAGTAGAATTGACACAAATTCAAATAACGTTTCATTTTACATTTTCCTCGATCTTATTATGATTACGTTGCGCAAATTTGTTGTATAATACACGGAAATGTACATACATCACAAAACGATGAATACATCTTTTCATCACAGGCATGAAAATGACATGGGACAGACAAAGATGGAAGAGAATTGGGAAACAATATTGCAACTTTTCTGTATTTTGTTCTGTATAGGGCAAAGAATATGAGGCTATTCTTCTTCATGTCAGTATATCTTACATGAAATATTAATTATAATAACCTAAACCTTATCATATATTTATTCGAAATAAATAGTTTTCATTAAAATTTCTGCTTTCATCAGGCTGAAAAGACATATGTATTTATGTGAGTAGTTTGAAAATGCATGCATATAAAGGACGTTTTTAGTTTGATAAAAGAAAAGATGCAGCAACAGCGTCATTAGCAACTTCATGTCTTTTTTACGTCAACATTGTAGTACTTTTACTATGGTCTACTCAGCAAAAGTTTAATGTGTGCTTCTTTATCTGGAGTAAGGGAAACTCGCTCTATAAAAGACACAATAAAGTCACGTGAAAATGATGTCAAGGAGCTTATTGAAAAGCATTGGATATTACTGGACTAAATACGAGACGTATGCGAGACGTGAATGTAAACGGGACAAGTTTCTTACAGTTTATGCAACTATATTTTATTATCAAATTTTTGGTTTCCATTTTCAAGAAAGTTATTATTGAGCAATTTAGAGATTAATGATTAGCTTGAATGTACGTTTTCATAAATATGTGAGCTTATATAGCGTTGGTGGACGTAAATGAGAAAAAAATTGTACAATCATTTACAAACATATACTATGAGGTTGATTGGCAATTTTACATGTACTCGACTCTGGACTGAGGAAATCCTCATCAAGTATGTGAGATAGTTTTCCTTGCTATAGAAACAAGCTTCGCGTCAAAATTATGGGAAAAAAGAATATTTTCGAACTTTCTGTCGTTCATCATTTTATCATCATTGCATTGGTGTTATGATGTCAATATATGTATTGGTTTAAATATGACATATTCTGTTTATTTTAAAGAGCAAGCAACGTATATTTAGGTACAAAGTTAAGAATTCATTCTTCTCCAACTCATAAGGCTCGTAGCTAGTAATAATACAAAGCGACAAGTCCCAGTATATTTTTTGAGTTTATTGTACAAAAAAGCCATAACATGTGATAACGGATGAAAGTTAAGTCCGTCGTTTTAGGTTTTATGAAATCTTTTGCGATGCGACGGCGAGAAAGTTTCATCCCAATGTACACTACGAACATACTTCAAAGCTTGGAAAAGTTTAAAGGATATGCTAGACACAGCGAGAAGATGGATCTAGGTATATTTTTTGTTGAGCAATAGAGCAAATGACCCATCATTATGCTCATTATGTCAAAAGCACGCCGAACGTACGCCGAAACCTTGTAAGTTTAACCTGCATAAGATTTGTATTATTCAGACAGTGCCTATAGAAAGTCAATAGAAACTTTAAATGCATGCAAATATACGTAAACTATTAGAAACACAGAGCTTTGGAACAAATAAATACGTGAGTACAAATAGTAAGCAGCTTAGATATATGGAAGCTTTACATGTTTCAAATGGTAACGTCACCGGTCGAACGAAGCACATTAAATTCACATACATAAACGATACGGTTTTGCTTTCTCTGAAAGCGCCGTCAATTAATTTAAATTAGAAAATAAAAAAAGCAAAGAAACATGTTTTCTTCGTGTTTATAGTATAAAATACAAAAATAGTTTTGTGCTTACACAAAAATAGTCCATATTTGCAATTCATGGCACATACCTGACAACCTAGTACGTTTATTAAATGGATTGATTGCGTAATAATCCACTTTGATGATATAAAAGTATATATATTATGTTCTGGAAAG
>JAQFZH010003556.1:0-13627 GCA_034695485.1 Entomobrya nivalis | reverse complement strand
AGACAGACAGACGGACAGACAGACAAACAAACTAAAATTATAACTACGATAAATCGAAATTTATCTACGTAATAAATACGTTGCCACCACTAACCGCAAACATTGTATTAATTAAGCTGCATCGTTACTGACCTTCAATAAACAAATCTATCGTATATAAATCACATAAGTAATAAAAGAGGTAAACCTGTGATATAATAGCTACGATAATCAACTATGAAAAATAGTTTCATGAAAAGCCAGAATCAGCGTTTTTGGGACATGGTGTCTACAGACGGAATTTTATTTCCCTAATTACCAAGCATTCCTACGAACACAATATCGTGCGTTAATAAATATGTATTTCAACCGCAACCTTTTGACATATTTGTTATATTTATTATCAAGGTATTCGAATAGTTCTGAATTTAGTTTTTAAATTAGCATACATTGTAATGTGGTCAATGAAGAGAGCTACACCGTGCAGTTACTCTTAATTCTTTCAAATAGTAGCATATAAATTATTATTTTGGTTATTCAAATTTAACGGGGAAAATTCTTGTATTTTCGTCGTAGTGCACTTCTGTTATTTATAATGGTTTACATTTAAAGGGGGGAAAATTTTCCTCATAATATCTTAGACAGATTTTAAATGCGATTAAACATGTTTGAAAACTTACGTAACGCAGAGCCGGCATCACAGGGTTATTTGGGTTTTACCAGGATTACTTAAATAGTTTCATTAAGAGCCATTTTGATTTTTTTGATGAGCATGGTGACTAGGTCTATTTCAAAACGTCGTTACCATAATATTTGTAAGATTTCGAACGCATACAATTAAGTAATTGAGTCAAATGGAGAACATTTAAATTGAATGCATTGTCATTGAAAAGGATGCAATTAATTATAACTCTGTTTCTACAAGTTCCAATAAAATATCATAAACACTTTCATTCTTTCATTCCAGCAAAAGGTCCAGTTCATGTCTACTTGTTATATTTATATTGATTATTGACAATGTCTATAAGCTAAGCTACAATTTTGCTTGTCCCTGTTTTTTATAGATGAAAAAGATAGTTTTCATTTTACTTCATAGAGATCATACTACATCCACCTGGACAATATATACCATGGACACCTGCTTTATTAGTAGACCTGTCAAGTTATACTACATATTTTTGTGGAGCATGGCAAGAATAACGATGTTACCAAGGTTATCAGGCTGCTCTTCTATTTTGGAAGTACATGTGCCGTATTATTTGCAGCGGCTGTTGTTTCAAAACAGGTAATAAATGTGGTTCCATAAAAAATACAAATTGATAATTATATAATTATACAAGAGGTTTTGTTGTCAGATGAACTGTTTTAAGGAATGGCTATCCATTGATGATAACCGTAAGGGTTTTTGTTTCCAACTGTTTGGACATGGTTACAAATGAGTTGGATAATCATTGTGTGGCTATAAGAGGAAGCGATGTGTTTACTGTCACATATTCTTTAGCAGCAAAGGTGGTAATGGTAATAGTTATTTATATCTAAAAATGATAAGTGAAATCTGTATGCAGATCTGATATCAAAATACTTTAATTGATTGTTATATTTTTCTGTAGTTACTCGGACTTACGCTGAGATGTTTTATTATTTGTGTGCAAGTATAAAACTATAAAAAATGTTGGATTGGATTATTCTTTGACAACTACTTGTGCTTAAGAATATTATTTTTAATTGGAGCATTATTTTTGTGTATACAATAGAAATTGAGGCTATACTTTGTTTTGGGTCATTGCAACTGTTTCCTTATATTCAACATATTCAATCTTAGTAAAAAGCGAAACAATATACAGCTTCGATTATATAAGTTCGTGGTTCGAAAATTTTTTTTTTTTTGCAATTTGTCGTAAAAATTATACTTTTACTTAAATTACTCGTTGTTATATTATGCTTCACATTTATAAACCATATTTTGGTACGTTGAATTAATATTTGCATACGTTTTATTATTTATTCGATATTTGAAGATAAGACACTCTTTCCTTCACTCACGTATTTAAAAGGTATTTGAGAGGCACAAAGGGTATTGCGCAAAGTCATAAGGCAAGAAATAAAACGATAGAATGCTGCCAAAATGCAGGATGTATCTGGGAAAAAACTCATGAAAAGGGCGGTGAAGATTGCTGAGTGATTAATTTAATTCAACGGCTATAAATATAACCGTATGAAACTAATCGACTGGATTGTACTTTGATTGAGTTTATGTTATAAAATCGAATTGTGAAAAATACATTAAAATAATGTAATTTTTTAATCAAAACGTTATTTATGTTTGTTAATAAAAGGATTACTAAAGATTTCACAGATTTTTATAGCTAACTAGTATTTCGTATACGTAATTTTTAAGGTTATTAATTTTTTCTAAGGTTTATACCGAAAATTACGAAATTTTAATATTACCGATTTTTACCAATTTAAAAAATATTTTCCCACATGGAATCCAACCCTTTACCTAAATTTAGGGTTTAAGCTCATTAATTTCCTCAAAAGTAAGCTTTTTGTTGCCATCCTTATCAGCCTTTTGAAAGATTGGTGTGAATTGTGCCAATGTCCCGTTGTATCCCGACCCATCCTTGACATCTTTCACCAGATCATAAGCCTCGTTGATGTCCAACTGCTCAACATGGGATTTAGAATGGGCAGCAATACGTTCGTGTTCCCTCTTCTGTAATTCATCCTTGCTCAAAGATGGACCATTCCTTGCTACCCTACATCCTCCATCGCAATTGCACCCGAAAAAGTTGCAGGGTCCATAGCCGCAGTATGGTGTTGCTGCGGTACCATCAGCACAAAAGCATGGCCTTGGAGCAAAAATATCTGAACCTTGACTGTTACAACGGGCAGCTAAACAGCATTCTCCGTTGACCAAGTTTTTGGGTATAAGGACAACCAGAAATGTGGCCAGGAGACCTGCAAAAACTAACAACTTTCCCATAATGTTTCTGTAATAAACTCTAATAATCAAATGTTATATTTTACAAAGTTGAAGATGTTCTACAATAATATTGAGACAGTTAAATTTACACCAGTATTTATATTTAATTTAATTTTCTGGTTAAATTTAATTCTAGTTAGGTTCTAATGGTTAAATCATAACACTAGATAATTCAATACATTGATAGCATATGCAATATAATTAAATATTCGTACATATATGCAAGTACATGAGCATATCCACTGCTTTCAACTGCTGCATATCATAGTTTACACTCCTTTAGTTAATTTAAATGTTAAAAGTCATTAACAACTGCAATTAAGATCGGGGGGATTTTTTATTTGATAAATGTTTTAGAAACGCAGTCTGTTACTTATAAAACATGCTTAAACATGTTCATTTAAAACCGTAATTACTACACGCAAGTAAAGTACCAATATAAGCTCATTATAAAGCAATTAACCTATTATCAAATGTTACACTGTCAATGGTGTGGACATTAAAAACCAAAACTAATGATAATGAATTCTTTCCCGAAATACATTGTTGTAATTGCAGATTGGGTGGTCAATACTAACTTCGTTTTCGTATAAATATTCTGGCCAGTTCCGGTTCAGACTGGAAATATATATTAAAAAAGATTCCACAGTATGGAAAAGTGCAAATTAGTTTATCATATTACGAAGGCCATTAAAATACAATTGATTAAAATTGTATTTTAACTATTGTCATAGTTTACAACAAATTAATTTATGAGCGATACGAATGATTAAAAAAGTCTCTGGACATCAATCTCAATTTAAAAATGCCAATGTAAGAAGCTAGCACGGTTTTACACAAGTAATAATTACAACTTATAATTAAAACAAATAAGTAGTTAATATATGAGCTTGTGAAATGTTTACAAAATTAAACATAATTTTCGATTTAAAAAAAAGTCGATTTAATAAACTACTCACCCAAACATCCCAACAAAATCCCTGAAACAATAAACACGCGACAAGTCACGTCTGGAATTTTGGGGATTCTTGGGAAAAAATCATAATTAAATATTATTTTTACACATTAAAACAATACACGAGTACATTATATACTGTAGTTCGAAAAGGCATCGGTCAACTGCGTGTTAATTTAGGAATATAAAAAAAATTAATTTTTTTATTAAAGTACCAGGTTTCACCTTTTTACCGAAATATATGTCTACATAGTAATATAACTACTCTTAAAGTAAATAAATAAAAAACAAATGCTATTTTTTACCATAAAAAATTTATTCTTAAAATCTATTCTAAAAAATTAACGAATTGGTCTAAACGCGAAATATTCTAAAAAAAATGTTAGACATGTGCCATAAATCCGGCTAGACGAAGCTATTAAGCCGATGATAAGGGTCCCATTTTTTGTAGCAATAGTTAAACTGGATTTAGTTAGGTTAGTTTAAGTACTAATAAAAGTGTTAGGTTAGGTTAAGTCGGGTTATATGTTTAGGTTTCATGTAAATCAGTTGAGTCACTTGGACGCTTTTTTTCAGCAGACAAGCTACTACGCTACACGTAAACAAAAATCAGCTGACTAACAGTCTCACATCTTCGCTAGCCAGTTTTTTTTTACTTCAGTTTCCTTCATGACTTTATGATACAAATTTATTTCAAATATTGATAACCGACTATTTTGTTTAATTAAAATTAAAATTAGTGTAGCAATGCAAAATAGTGAAGTGTCGGATGATAATTTTTATAATTCTGAGAAAGATGTTAGTCAAGTGGACTTGTGCATTTTATGCTGCTCTCCAGTTAAACTTAACTCTATTCAAAATAACAGTCTTTCCAGTAATTTAAATGTGATATTTTTACTGAGGAACCTGCTGCAGGTGCCTGATAGCCAGCTGGAGGAGAATATAAGGGAAGTCGGGAATCCTGTGAATTGGGTAGGGCTGTGTGAGAAGTGCAGTCAGCTGACCAGACAAGCTGAGGAGCTCCACTGGAATCTTGTGAGAACTGGACAGCAGCTTAGGTCACTTCAAAAGTTAATTGTGGAGAAATCAAAGGTGACATCATCATCCTTATCATTCCAATCGTTATCTAGTGATAAGAACAAGAGAAATGGACAGGATGACTGGAAAAGAGCGAAAATTTGGAAGAGGACCAGAGCCTTCATTGCCACACGTAATAGTTATTTATTATTTAGCTTAATTAATTATCCTTTTAATTAATTAATTGGTTCCTTTTTTCTACTTGGTTTACTTCAGATGATTACGATAACCCAATCAATCCATTTATCGAGGGAGACAAATTGGCCAATCATCTTTTAAATCAACACAGTTATGGAATCACATCTCCTCACCTTGTTGATAAGAAGCTGAGCAGTTTGGAGAAAATAGATGACGATGAGCACGTTATCAAAGTTTAAGTTGACCATTTGGAAGATGATAAGCATGACGACGACGAAATAGCCTGTGATGATGCGGACTTGGAGCCACCGGAAGCACCCACCATCATCATCCCTTCAAAGCGATCATACAGAAAGCGGAATAAATACGAAAAAAAATAATGGGAAATTCAAATGTCCATCTTGTGATAAATGTAGTTAATTTAATTGTTACATAATTAGTTGAAGTAAATATTTTGAGGGCTACAATAATTATTATGATTTTAATTTGACAAGTGTTCCGGTGCCTCACAAGCGTCTACAAACACGACAAGGCAGAGCACCAGAACAACCCCTACAAGATATCCCCTCGGAAGCCTCCACCCCCAAAAAAGAAGTTTCCACCCCAGTTTTGTAAAATATGTGGAAAAAGTTTCACGAACCCCAATACCCTAGCAGAGCACGTGAAAGTGGTCCACAACAAGCAGTTGTCAAACAGGTGCGACTTGTGCGGACGTGGATTCTCACGACCGAGTAGACTCAATCTTCACCTTTTACTTCGACACAAGTATCACCCCGCAACGGTCAAGTTGAGGGAGGAAAAGGGTTGTCAATATCAACTGCTCAGATGCAAGGTGTCTGGATGCACTGCCTACTATACCAAGCAGAGTAGCATGGACGAGCATATCAAAAAGGTGCACAGTTCATTTGAGGAGAGAACCAAAGAAAAAATGGACATATTCAGAGAGTTCATAAGCCGTCAAAGAAGAATGGAGGGGAGGTGAAGGGGGAGAAGGTGGTCATTTGTAATATTTGTGGAATGCAGTTTTGGGAGAAGGACAAGGATAAGCTGGAGAAGCACAAGATAATTCATGATAAGGAGGCGGAGCAGCCACATCCCTGTGATATTTGTGGAAGGGCGTACAGCACTCATGAAAGCATGTGGAAGCATAAGCGGAAAATTCATAAGATTTACAGAAGACCGGATGATAGCAGAATTAAGAAATAAAACTATGAGTTTTATATACTTTGAAAAGTTATTTATTTTAATTGTAGAAAAAATAAATATTATCAGAATAATTAGTGTTTCAACAAAATTATATTGTTTTCATTAAAGGAGGTGATATTATTTGCATAAATACTCACTGTATTTAACAAGCCACAATGAAGTATAACCCACTCCTTTACTTTTCATTTAGTATTTTTAGCAAGGTGCACTTTTAAGAGAGCAAACCACTTGCACTTCGACAACATACAACATATAGTAATGAACACCTGCTTTATTAGTAAACCTGTCCAGTTATATTAAATATCGCTGAGTAAAAGTAATGAAGGAGAGCTCGCATCAATCATAAGTGAAAGTATTTACTTTTCGTTATCTAGCCAAAAGAATAATAACTTATGTATTTCCCGGTAATCAAGTCATCATTATGTCACCTATTAGCCAGCCCGTTACATTATATGCCATTATTCTGCATAAAATTCTCATCTGCACATCAAATTCATTTCGTATTTAGCATTTCACGGTAAACCTACCAATTTATATTCTATCCTAAAAACATAAACATGCCAAACACAGAAAACATTCCATCTTTCTATTTGGAACTCACAAATTTCCTCAAAATTTACTACGACTTTGTTTACTTTCTTTGCTTATGTCCGTTTCGCTTAGTTTACATATGTGCAGGTCAAAGGCAAAGGTCGTCCATATCGTCCTTAGGGATAGCCCCTGGGTCATCCCTAAAATCATCTTTTTGTTCTACGAATAAAAATATTGAAAGTGGTGGCAATTTTCATGGAGGCTTCATAGCAAAAACCTGGCTACCTCAAAAATTCATATGTGGCTTCCTCACAATTCTTGGCTTAACCTGGCAACTTCGAGATCTTCGGTTAAGCATATTAAACGACACAGGTCGAGAAAATTTCTCCATGAAAAATCCATCGATTTACTTTAAATTCATGTTGGGTGTGGTTGGTGTCACCATGAAATTAGCGGTTGTTCGCGTATTTTGGTTTAAAAGTGAAGAAATGGCGCGAATTTTGAATTTTATGGTAGAAAATTCAAAATATAGTCGTTCTAGTGCCCCTGAACAAAATAGAAGAAGTAAACGTCTGAATCTGGGAATATTTATGGTTATTTTGCTGTATACGTTGATAAGTGTACTCAACTGGGTACTTGGCAGAGGCTTAACAATTGCTTGTTACGAGGGTCCTTTGATAAGCAAGTGGAGTGGAAAATGGTGGTGGTCTGCGGTTGTGAATGCGAGTAAATTTAATTTATTTATGAGCTCCGATCCGGGAAATAATTGTTCTATGGGTAATGGGACTATAAGATTAATGGGTGGTACGGATACGGCTTTTGGGGTAATTGGGGCACTTGGATTTTATTACAGGTTGGTGCTCAATAATTAATTTATTGATTTAGCATTTTAATTTGTATAATAATTTGTTTTCTAAATTTTAGACGAGTTTTGGGCTCCCATTGCAACTGTTTCCTTTTAATGGCAATACTGACCCTTTGGACATCAATCACAAGTTTTACTAGAGGATTACCCAATCAACATTTCACGCGGGAAGATAATGAAATTATGAAAAGTCAAATGGTAAATGGTAGAGTTTACCAAGGTTATCTCGCCACAAAGCAATTAGCAAAAATGATAAATTCGGTTTATGGATTAAGTGTAACTTTGTTCCTGGTTGAGGCCATATTATATTATGCGATAAGCTTTGATGACATATTTGTGGAACATGGTAATAATAACGATGTTACCAAGGTTATCAGGCTACTCTTCTATTTTGGAAGTACATGTGCCGTGTTAATTACAGCGGCTGATGTTGCAAAACAGGTAATAAATATGGTTCAATATAAAAAAATTGGAAAAAAATATTGTGCAATTAAATAAGTGTTTTTTTGTTAGATGAACTATTTTAAGGATTGGTTATCTTTGGAAATAAATCGGAAGGGTTTTTCAAGCGACTGTTTGTACATGGTTACTAATGAGTTGGATAATCATGTTGTGGCTATACGAGGAAGTGGTGTGTTTACTGTCACCTATTCCTTAGCAGCAAAGGTAGTTCTGCTAACATTAACAAACTATTTATTTAATATACATACCAAATTCCTTAAATCATTTATTTTTTATGTAGTTACTCGGAGTTACGCTGACATATTTTATAATTTGTGTCCAAGTCTAAAGCTGTAAATGTTAGAATACTAGATTTAATATTTATTTATATTTACGTACAAATAATTTTGTTAATTAAATGCTTTATTAAAAAACATTTCATTCAATTTTATGCTTTAGTAATTAGCGGTAATGATAGCTTATCGAACTTCCATTTTAATTATTGGTAATGGTGACTCCTCCGACTGGTTATCATGGTTATCAGGAACTCCAAGTTGCTCCTCATCGTTATAGCCTTCTTCAGCTCCATCCACCTCCGTATATTCAAATTGATGTTCCATGAGAAGCTCATCTATCTCAGTATATATTTCCATAGGATTTATATCAAATTCACTAGCATCCTCTTCGAGAATCTCCACATCTCCTCCACTAAAAGTATCCCCATCCTCCACCCCCTTTACCTCATGTTGTTTCAGTTTCCTCTCCATTTTCTCCCGATGCTTATACGCCAAGTGTACTACCAAGTTCACTTGACCCTTGTAGCATCTTCCTAGTGGGCAGTAGCTACAATTGTAAGTCTTATCATCACCCGACTAGCCAGAAGTGGCCATTTCAACTTCCCTTCTAAAAATTTCCTTACAATTTCCCCGAAACTGTTCTTCTCCCAACCAACTAGGTTTACACTTCAAAAATAGTTGGTCCGGATGATGGGTCGCTTGATGTCTTTGTAGATTAGCAATGCTGGATACTGTTTGGTCACAAATTGTACAAACTTTGTTCTCCTCCGATCTCCTCAATGTTTTAATTTTGAGAGCTTTCACTGTTTTACGGGTTATCTTCCTCTTCTTATCTTGAAATACATCCTTTATATTGGGAATTTTAATACACAGGTTGTCTCGGGTTTTGATATGGTGGACTGGTGATAATGGAACAGGTGCAATTTTTTCGGAGACATTTTCAAAGTTCAATATTTCTTCACACAGCTTATCGGTGTGGGTTATCAGGAAATGGTGCTTGAGAATACTATTTTTGCTGTAGGATGTCCCACAGAGATGGCAACCAGATCTAGGACGTTGTCCTGTCGATGGAATTTTTTTCGAGTTGTCCACCACTTTTGTTTGCAGCACTTGTCTGCAGATCTTCTCGGATGGAGGCAGTGATGGAGGGAAGCAAGAGGATAATAGCTTGTCGGAGTGGAGGCAGCACAGATGTTCGGCGAACTTGGAGGGACCCATGACTTTGGTGCAGTATGGACAGCGATAACGATTGGATTTGCGAGATTGACGACCTTCTGTCGTGGAGGGTAGCAAGTTGGTGATGATGAGCTGTCTGAGATGGGTTTTCACGGAGGTCGAAGCATGGGAGGAGGTGATCCTTTCTAAAGATAGAGGAGAAGAATGAGCTTGTAAGGAGACGGGTGATGGTGGGGGAGTTTTACATCTGGATAGAATGACTTGCGGTATGGCTGCCTCGGCTTTCTTTAGAATTTTAAAAGCTGAAAAATATGAAAATTAGATCTTTAAAATTGATATGTTAACATTAATTTTAATTTTAACTGTAATTAAAAATTTATTTACTTTGTTGTTTGACTGCCTCCCTTAAAAGGTGTACTTGTTGGGCTTCCAATGAGTTGTCTGAACTCGGGTTCGTGTTTTCCTCCACATCAATACAATCCCCTCTTTTTCTATTCTTTGTCCCCTCCAAAACTTTGTGCAACGTGTGCAAACGGAAGTTAATCATTAACTTTGCCTTATCGAACTGAAATGAGTTCACCATTAACTTTACCTTTTCTAACTGAATAATCATGTCATTGAGCTTTTCAGTTAATTCCAAACATTTAGGGCAGAGATTCACCGAAAATGAGCAAGGTTGTCGTTTCAGGTTCTCCACACCAGAGACATCTCCATCATTTTTTAAACTGGTTAACAACAAGGAACACTGATTAATATTTAAATAACGACAAATGTTGTTCAGATCAATTATCCCTCCATTTAAATCTTGAACAGGAACTCCTTCATTATCTCTCTCATTATCTTCCAAACAAAGGAAACAGGCCCCAAGTGTATTTAAAATCAGCTCGGTTATCTCCCTCTTCTTTTTCTTATCTTCTTCCTGAGCAGGATCCATTGTCTTTTGCAGTTCCACTTCCTTCACATTACTGATAGTAAATTAAATTAAACAGGATATAAAAAATAATTAACTTTCAACTAAATAAACTATTCGAATTTTAAACTCAACTCTCAGCTCAGCTGTAAACAAGCTGGTAAGTCAACTTTTCTTCATTTTTTTCATTACCTTTAAACAACGACCGAAGTATTTGCTTATCATCGATTAATTAAGTAATACATATGCACAAATAGTTAATTTAAAAACTTTAATTCTAAAGAGACAATACGTCCGATGATCATTCGTCACTGTAACTGCGGAGCAACAAGTTGTTTTTTTAGCAATAAACACATGGCACGCAACAAGTCAACCAGCAAAGCTGATGACATGATCAGCTGATAAATTCTCTTGCTTTGGATCTCTTCAATCAAATAGCTGCTTTCGATGCATGCATAATTGATAATGCTTAGTAGGATGCCAAATAAATTTAAATATGTCAATTAATATTGTTAAAAAATACAATGTTTCTAATATTTAATCAGTCCAACTATCTAACAATCCAAGTCATTTAATTAATTATTAGCTCACTTGTAGTTTTGAATTCAATTCAATAATTAAAAAAAAGATTTGCGAGTCAAAAGATTTGGTTTGGTAATATTTTTTCTATTTTTAATTATGACTCATAATTTATGAGTTTTATTACAAGGTCGTTAATTGATTAAGATAAGATTTAATTATTGACAAAATTACAAGAGTTGGGTATACACTTTTTCTAATTATAATACTCATCCGGAATGACAGCTTCCATTTTAATTATTGGACTTGCTGATTGGTTATCAGGTAACTCAAGTTGCTCATCAGTCATATTCCCTGTCCCATTATCATCCACCTCACAATCACCTCCACCGGAACCATTCTCCTCAAAATATACATATTGTTGTCGTAGATCATCTTCCTCCTTACTGATCAGCTCTTCTAACACCTTATCCTCATACAACATCTTATCCAACTCCCGAACATCCGGTTTTATATCAAATTCACTAGCATCCTCCTCCATTACCATGTGATCCCCTCCTTCGTCCTCCACACCCATCCCCTCAATGTCGTCCATCCTCCCATTCAACTCATCTTGGTTCAATTTCTCCTCCATTTCCCTGCGATGTTGATAAGCCAGATGAACAACCATATAATCCTGTCCCTTATAACTTGTTTTCCCCCCAGGACAGTAGCCACACTTGTAAATCTTATCACCCGGCTTCCCATAAGTCGCCTCCCTCACTTCCCCTCTAAAAATCCCTTTACAAATCCCCCGAAACTGTTCCACTCCCATCCAACTTGGTTTACACTTCAAAAATAAATGGTCCGGATGCTGGGTCACTAGATGTCTTTGGAGCTTATCAAATTTAGAAAATGTCTGTCTGCAAATTGTACAAGTTTTGTTCTCCTCCTCCGATCCCCTCAATCGTTTAACTTTTGAGATTGGTTGCTTGGTAATTATTTTGGGTTGATTCAGCAACTTCCTTATTTTTTGAGGTTTCTTTCCAAAGTTGTTGATCTCTTCGCACAGCTGATCTGTATGGGTTATCAGGAAATGTTGCTTGAGGAGATTTCCATCGCTGTAAGTTATCCCACAGAGGTGGCAAGCCAGTCTTGGTTTTGTTGCAGCACAAGTTGAAGGGAGTTTGGCTGCTTTGGCTACCACCTGTGAGTACAAGACTTGTCTGCAGATTTCTTCGGATGGAGGCAGGGATGGAGGGAGGAAAAGGGACGATATCAGCTTATCGGAGTGGAGACAAGAGAGATGTTCAGAAATTTTGGAGTAACCCATGACTTTGGTGCAGTATGGACAGCGGTGGAGTTTGGACTTGTGAGATTTCTTGGACGAGGGAATTGCATTGGTGGCGATGAGGTGACTTAGGAGGGTTTTTATGGAGGGGGAGCTGGAGGTGGAGGGGATTGGAAACGGCTCTGATGGTGAAGGGGGATGATAACTGGTTGATGAAGAGATTGGTGGTGGTAATTCACATTTGGATAGAATGATCTGAGGCATGGCTGCTTCCGCTTTCTTCAGAATTTTATAAGCTGAAATATAACGAACAAAAAAAGTAAAGATTTTAATTGAAATGCTAATTAAAAAGTTATATCAAATATTTAGTTATTATTTACACTTGTCTTTGGTGTCCTCCCTTAAAAGTTGTGCTAGCTTGGCTTCCAGTGTGTTATCCGAATTGATGTTCATCCTTTTCTGAAGGTCAATCCACTCCTTCCTTTCATCCTTCCTTTTCCCCTCCAAAACTTTGTGAAAAGTGTGCAAATGGAAATTGACCATTAACTTGGCCTTTTCTAACTGAACTATCGTTTCATTTAACTTTTCAGTTAATTCCATGCATTTATGGCAGAGGTTCACTGAAAATGTACACGAATGTTGCTCCAGGTCCTCTACACCACCAGCGACACCTCCATCATTTTTCAAACTGGTTAACAGTAAGGAACACTGATCAATATTTAAATAGCGGCAAACAGTGCTCAGGTCAATTATCCCTCCATTTAAGTCTTCCTCAGCAGCACCATCTTCATCTTTCACATTATCTTTCAAACAAAGGAAACAGGCCCCAGGTGTATTCAAAAGCAACTGGGTTATCTTCTTCTTTTCCGCCTTATCTTCTGCCGGAACAGTCTCCATTCTCTTTTATAGTTCTGTTTCCTGAATTATCTTGATACTGAAACAATTGTATAATCAAAAGGTAATTATTTCAGTAAATTAAACCATTGGAATATTAAGTTGAGTTGTAGTTAATCGTGTTTATTTTGTAAATTACCTAAAAACGGTTTCGACTAGCTTATAGCTTTGACTGCTTTTGGATTTTAATAAACAATTAAATCAACAAGCACTCAAGTCCTTAACTTTTAAAGATTAAAAAATTATTAAATGAGAGACATTATTATCAACGTAACACACACGCAAGTTGAAATATTTTGTAACAAGCACTTTTATCTCTTGGATGATATGCAAGGTTACATGCCCATGGTTCGGAAATAATGTGAAGTTTGGGAGAGCAGGGAA
>JAQFZH010003555.1:0-13629 GCA_034695485.1 Entomobrya nivalis | reverse complement strand
AAATATAAAATAGTAGTAAAATGTTTCTGGAGTTCAATATCGTTTTGGACGGTTTTCTTGGGAATAAAATAGTACATGTTTTCTACCACTTATTTTTTTTACGTTTGGACTATTTTGCTTTGATATTATATTTATCAAATATGTTTAAAATTGCATCCAAACCAACTTTTGATTGAAAAATCTCGAAAATATCGCCTAGGTTACTGCAGATGTACAGTCAAAATTTTATAACTTGAAATTTCCTGAAAAAATTAAAGGTCAAAAATTGATTTTTTCCGAATATTTTTTAAACGCTGTAATCAATCAACTTGAGGTTTTTACCAAACAATGGACAACAAAAATAAGCTCATGGTGCAAATAAATGTTTACCAGAATTTTATCGAAATCGATTTTTAAAAAATCTGAAAAGTTCAATTTTTTGGAATTTTATTATTTTCAACCACTAAATGTTGTAATTTTGAGCAGATATTTATAACATAAAAGTGTATAGGCACTAGTAATGTACCCACAAAGTTTCAGATTTTTTCGTTTATCCGTTTCGCAAATCTGCAATTTTTATGGTTTTACACAATTTGGTACCTGTAGCCCCAGGCGTTTAACGAAAATGTCTAAAACTTTGTATTTGGGGTTGTTTTATAATGCACTTAGACTAAACAAGAAAATAAAGCCATTTCTAAAACATCAATTAAAGGGGGGTCAAAACCCAAAAATGTCGCTCATTTACGAAATTTCAAATATTTACTTTGCTAAATGCGCTATATAAATTTGAACTGAATTACCCTTTCTATGTTTTTATTTATGTAAACCTTGTATTTATCTTACGCAAGCAATGTTCTTGACAAAATTTGGTTCCAATGAAATTACAAATACAAGCAACTAGAATTAAGTTCAATGAAAATACATTAAGCATCAACTTTCAATATATCTGTCTAGGCTCGATTTACACGATACATATTAAATATACATGCTCAAGTAAGCTAACTGGCAAAATTCAATGTTTATTTTAAAGCTGTCGCACGCTTTGTCTACACCAGATGTTTTTTGTTGTAGTGGTTAATTAATTATCGATACGGTTGTCAACTAAACTATATTTCAGATATAAACAAATATAGTTAGACGTGGTATATTTGTTAAGTACACTTTCAGTATTTGACGTGAAATTAGATCTTATCTTTAAATATTTTAAATGTAGATCGATTTTTAAGCTTGTATTATTTTCCGAACGTCGTTTAGAATAGTAGATTAAACTAAGTCGACGGGATTTATGTATTTATTAAAAAAGATGCCCTTTGTGCCTGGTGTTATCCATTTTCAAATCTAACGCTGTGCTTTTAAAGTGACGTTTACTAAGTGAGTTAAACTTCAAAAAAATGCTCATATTCACCGTAGTTTATAAAGTTTCTTTCAAGTCAAAGCAAACTGTATTTAAAATAGGGAAATGCCTGTGAAAAGCGATTGAAATAATTAATTCTTTAAAAGTTTTGTTGGTTACTTTTGTCTTTTATTACTTCGAATAATAAGTACGGCTTGAGGGATGTAGGAGGTTTTGAAGAAGGGCTTATTATAATTTTGTTGTTTTTCAACGAACGTTTACTCCAAACTTACAAGCGTTCAAGAAAATCCCGACAAAATAATAAGCTAGTGCAACAACAATGTAATTATTTAATTTACATTTACAAAGGTTTTGTGGTTCACCACAAAACCAATTGCATGTTTGATTTGTTTTAATCAATTTCTGTTTCTTTGTATATCTTAAATTTATCTAATTTCCTACACAGGCAATTTTAAAATAAGCAATAATATTTGAGTTTGTATGCAGCTTAAAATTTATTTATTTTAAAAACAATTTAGTATAGCCAATATTTTCTTACTAATTTGAAAAGTTTTTCAGTGTATTTCCTGGTGTTATTTGTCCAAAAAATTTCCAATATTAATGCTAATTTGATTTGTATAAAGTTTTCCACTGTTTATTCCAAAATTGTTTGTGTTCATGCTTACTGACAAACAAGTCAGTACAATGCTTAATATTAATTCCTAAATGATATGTTTGACTAATTGTTGCATTGTGTGAAATTTTTTTATCACTTCAGCAGCTGATTATTTTCCAACCATAACATGAAACATTTTAAACTTAATTTTTGATTTATTAGACTTATAGCAAAATGACATCAAAATTTATAAACTGTTTAATATAAATTACCCCTAAAATAATATGAGAAAGCAAACCTATATCATCAAATTAAATATTCAAAAACTTATAATGTGCTTAATACTTTTGGTTTTCTTTATCAATAATAAACATTTGAGATGGTCACATAATTTAAGAAAAAGTAACTGCTTAATAATATACCTATTTTATTTTCAATAACATAAGTCAGAGCATCAAAAAGTACATTTTACTACCAGCACATCTAATAGTTAGTTTAACAATATTTTGCTATAAAATTGAGATATTTACGCTGTGCTAAACTTCATCAATTTCTTTTCCGAATTTCTTTTACATAACGGTATCACACTTTTAGCCAGAGCAACTTACATAAAGCCATCATATGCCATTTTAAATAATACTTGATAACTTTCACCCAGTTTAAGTTAAAATAATTCAAACTCATCATTTATACTTTAGATTGAATGCCAGCTCATGCTTTTATCCTAACTAGCAAGTAAAAATAACCAAAAATCATTTCCATTTAATATATTGAAATAGACTCCATTTTAAGTTATTTCTGTTTCAATATGTATCTCCCACAAACAGTTTTCACAGTTATCCTGTACATTAAAATGTTTCCCTCAACTACCTAATTAGTTTCTCATTCATGTCAGTCAATTTAAAAAAAATGTACGCTGCCAACCAAATGAATTCAAATCTTAACCAACTTCACGCTAATCCTTCATATATACCCATTAAATACTTGGTTTTGATGAGTAGAACAACTTTTGAACCTGAAAATATTCGCAATAAGCAAAGTAAAAAGTTGACTAGTTGACTTACGCACAAGCCCATTATCGATAATGGGGTAAACTCGTCAATGAAATTAACATACCCAATTTTAACCTTGAGCCTAGGACAAGATCGAAAAAACCTTTGAAACCATTTGTTTCTCAAAATATTTCGCATCACAGAACTCCTATTTTGAGTTTTCAATGCACTAGATACCGAATAAACTTGTGCTTTCATACCATAGCAAAATATAATACCAATACAGCTATCAATTATGGCAGTTCCATATACAAGCAGCTGTGCAACCGGTAAAACGGTTGAAAGTCTAATCCACAAATATAAACCTAATGCAATCCAAGTTGTTTGTGCAAATATTTTAACAAGAACAAGATATTTTGCATGAAACTCGTTAAAGTGAATAAGCAAAATTTGGATGCTTCGAAATATTAAAACTTCTTTTTGTAAATCAGTTGTAAATCGTGAGAGCGTAAAACTAACTGAATGTTTTCGGTTAAGCTGCCGAAGAATATTTTTGTAATAGACGAGATAGTTTCTGATGCAGTAACAAATAAGAAATGAGAATTGAAATTCTAGTACAAAAGCAGGAAGAATTGTGAAAGGGAGTATGGCCGTAATAGAAGCAACAAAACACTTTAGTAACGTATTCAAATAATGGTCTGTTTCATAGTTAAAGTTGTGGGTGTCACATTGTGGAATAAAAAAGAATCCAAAATTAGCAGGTAAACATGGAGCCATCCAGTTTCCCAGAACCAAGGCTGGGCTTGCAATTAATATTGACATAGCGGCTAACTTGATAATATAACCTATTACAACTGGTAGGATTGCTGATGGATTTTTCCAAGTTCCTAAAAAAAAATTAGGAAAAAATATTTGCAAAGATTAAAAAAAAACATTAAATTATTTTACTATTGTATAGCAATAATATATTATTACCTTTATTGACAAATTTGCGCTCAAACCCAACAAATTTTTTGATAATACGAATAAAACCAACTCGTTCCTTAAACAATGAAAACTGAGAATAGTAAAATACGTACAATGTCATCATAACGTAGACACTTTGCAGCAAAACTGGCATTGAAAGAGATGATTTCACAAGTAGAACCTGTACAGTATTTACCAAAATCAAAATAGCGCAAAAACATAATCGAAAAATGGACTGTTTTAGTTCGACCTTATTCGTTTTAAGGACAAACTTATTTGATGAGTTATCAAAGTAAAACGGAAAGTTTCCATAGTAGTTTGCTATTTTATAGAACTTAATAAAAACGTTTAATAAATTTTCTGCCAAAAGCATTTTGAGTTTTAGAAATATCAGCTTTAAGATGATAGAACCGTCCTGGCCAAATATTAAGTTTCAAATAGTACCAAAAATAGATAGTGTTTTCATACTTTTTATGGTGACATTAATGGTCTCGTCAATTGGGCATACAGAATACGTTTACCTAAGACACGTGTCAGGTTTTGAATTTTTCACTTAACATGTATGTTACATTGTATACCAATCTAATTTTGAGGCACCGTCGACATGTAAGCATATATCGACATAAGATAATTGGCTTGCGTGTAATAAAAACAATGTAGTTTATTGCTTAGCAAATATAATTAGGTTATCGTTTGTCAGCACAATTCAAATTTTACCACAAATATTTATGTAACGTCAATCATTAATTAAGGTACAAATTAAACATTTATTTGACATACATGAATCCAAACCATGGTTGTGTTCCAAAATAGCAATGTTTAAGGTTGATTTTATTTCAAAAATAATTGCTGAATATTTTAGCTGTGCAGGTTTTACATGAGCATTTATTTTCTAAAGCAAAACTTTATTTTCGTTGACTAAAGTAGCTTTATGTGAATACACATAAATATCATTTAATCACAGCTACTGCATAGTTTTTATGTATAACATGCTGGTATTTGGTTAAGTACACGAGGCAACTTTATAAATTCATGGATGTGCAGCTTGTTCTCTCCAAACAAATATTTTATAGGGATATCGGTAATACACGAACAATATTTTTATGTATTACTGATACACACATTTATGTAAAGGTTAGTCTTGTTTAATAAAATATTCAACTCAATTTTGGAAAAGTTACAATGTTTTTTGTCATATTTAATAAAATATTGATACTAACTTTCAATATTTTGTGGTGACAGTTTATGTGGGGGTGTGACTGGCATCATGTGGAATTTACATGACGTTAAATTATGAGGAGACCTTTTGTTTTTGGGAGAGTTTGTTCTTGTGCAAAATAAGTACATTAAATGAATAGGTTAAAGTAACACACCAATTATGCTTTAAATAGTTTCATAAACTATAAATGCTATAAATAGTTTAATAAATCATTTAAATAATTTTAATTATATTTGTGAATACAATCGGGTTCGTAAACAAAATGACATATTTTAACTGCTGTCCATGTGATAAAAGTCTTCGTTGGGAAATGTTGGGATTGATCGATGAAGATCGCCTTTCAGCACCTAATTTATATTTCAAATAGAAAATCTTAACATAGCTGATTCACTATTTCGTTTTTTGGAAATTGTTATAATAATTTCGTGTACCCTGTAATGTGACAGAGCACAACATATTCCGTACATCCAAACACAGCATGCAGGAAAAGCCAGTAGAATAGTTGGCATTAGTCGTCCTGTTTGCTCGTTATCACCAATCGTTTCAATTATAAGTTTAAAGAGAACTAACGTGATACCAAAAGGAATAACCATAGTCGATATGGATATCCATGGTATTATATAATTGTGTTGTCGCCTTTGTACTCCAATAATCATCAGGACGCAAAGAAAGACGTAGGTCACCGTAAAAAATAATGTGATGATATTTCCCCACCACAAAACTAAAAACCAAAATTACATTTTCAAATCCCATCAAAAAATCATGCCAATAATTAAATTTAGAACATAATTAAATTGAATTTAATGTACTAAACGAACTTACGTTTTAAAGAAAAGTCGGCTACATCATAATCATAAGAAACTCCCGTGCTATTGTAGTGTTGATGCAATGCATCCGTAAATGGAATCCAGTAAAGTATACCAAGCACATTACATGTTAGTGTCGTAAAACAAGCAATCTAATCTCGGATTACAAAAGAAAAATCATAACATATCAAGAAAAAAATTAATGATTGTCAAAAGTCGTTTTAGTAAAATGACTTACGATACAAATAAGTGCAGTAAGCACGGTGCCTTGTGCAGTGTCCAAACAGCCACAACAAGTTTCCAAAGACAACCATGACGTATTAAATAACCAACAGAAGCACATTAGATCGAAATAAATTACAATTTATATGGACCACTAGTTTCAATCATTCACTTTTACGAGCAAAACAAGTAATCTAGTTGTAAACATATTGTACTGAAATTTATTTTGAAAAAAATAACACTGAAAAATAATAACCAGGATAGCCAAATTTTAAATTACCGGTACAAAAACCCACAAAAAACTACAATGCACCATCTCAATCTCTATGAATGGAAATAACATTAACTAAAGTTGTTTATCAGCCTATCAAGATTTGAGATTTGATCATTTATTAGCACTCCCTTTACCAAAAAAGAAATTATGTGTGTGCACGTATGTGAACATGATGATGCATTCATTATGAGCACCCTTGTTGATAAAAACATCAAATAGAATTTTGGCAATGTATGTTAACTTGGCTCGACTTTGACTCAAGTTGCTAATCTGTTCAAAAAATCAAAAGAATGCATTTCAGCTTCACAACTCATAAATCCTTTGCTTTTTTTCTTGGCTATGACAAAGTGGGTCAGTCACATGTATTTTTTCAATGGATGTTCTTATTACTAGTATGATATATAGGTATGCCATTACATATTCCAATGTTCATTTGGACTACTTTGTTCATTCGGTGGCCACCAAGCAGATTTAACTTAGGCAGCCTAATGCATGGATCATGATGATGATTTGTGTGAGCTTTACGGTTGGGCCGAACAAGAAATGTCTAATAAATAATATTCGAATAAATCCAAAAATAAGTGAACTTCGGTCAGTTTAAAATTGGTAAACAGGAAGGAACCACGGTCATGCTAAGGTTTTTATATGAATATATCAATCAACATGACAATGATGAATTTTCATGAGAAACAATGAATCGATTGTTTGATTTTATCAGATTTCATGGTTATGCCCGTAATTAGTAATCATGGTCAAGATCATACGTTAAAAATATATTTGGGAAAATATTTATTATTTCGGTACAAAAATACAATATCGATTTTTATATACAAGTGTATTTACATTCCTTACACTATTTATATATTCAATAACAACCATATATGAATGAAGACTTTTAAAAGAAAATATTTAAAACAATGGAACACTCTGTTTATTGTATAAGTCCCTTGTAGTAACCGTCCTTCTGAAGCATCTCCTTTTCAAGGTTCTGATCAATAGCTTCCTTGTCGGAAAGCTCTCCTCCTATCCATTTGGGAAGGATGCTGGTGGGTACCATTTTGTGGAAGACGGATAGATCATTTCCATGGAAAAACAGCTAAAAATATAAAACAAAAAATATATATTCGCATGAAAATTCTAAACGAATAAATATTTTTTCTAAAGCAATAAGAATATATGATTATTAAGTTAAAATTACTCACCCTGCTTCGGACTTTTTCAGGAAGGAAGGGCTTTGCCATTTGCATACCTAATTGCATAACATGAGGCAGATAAAGAACATGGCAGCCTTTGAACCTTGTAGGGCAGCATTTCTTCAAAATGTATAAAATATTTCATTAATTTCTAATTTTACCAAAAAAAAACTATGCGACAAAAATAAATAAATTTAAAAACAGATATAAAACCACATACGACACAAAGATTCACATATTTCTGTATATTATGAGGCGTCAAAACTTTCAAGTGTTTCCCCGCAAAGCCCGAACCATCCACAATGATAATGATACCATTTAACTGGGTCTCCTTGGAACTCATCATCTCCCAAACTATCATGATTTGGTAGCGTAGGAGATCGTCCATTGAAGTCTGCTTTGGGTCATAGTAGTCTAAAAACGAACCAAGAAAAAATATGGAGATTATTTTTAAATACATCACTGATATTTTTTTTATCTAAGTTAGAAATTCTACTTATGAATTTTTATACTAACCTGGTCTAAAAATACAAACTTGACGACCCAACGTATCCCTGTGTTTTAGCACTTGCATGGATTTTTCAGATATCACGTTACGTAGAGCACTTGGGTATAAAGTAGCGAACACTTTAGGAAAGTGCTTACGTTTGGAATGCACGTTGTTGGTGAGCTAAAAGAGGAAAAATAATGATATCAAATTAAATGCACAAAACGTTTATAAACACAATATATTTTTTTTAATATGGCTATGCCAGTTCTTCAGCCACTTGGTTCTTTATATTAAACTGTTCCTAATGCTAAAACGTTTTATAGTATTATACTTACTTTTTCAAGAGCTGAAGGAACGTTGTACTTTCTGCCCCGAATAAAACGAACAAGAAACTCATCTTCAAACTTCCAGTCTTTTAGGATCTCATCCTCGCTTTCTATTCACAACACAAATAAAAAATGTCACTTATTTATAGAAACTTTTATGATAACTTTTACACAAGCTACATTTTTTTAGATTTATTATTTGAATATTTTATTTTAAATTCGTACCCGTAATCAGCTGCCGTAACTGGTTGGTAAGCTCGTCTATCCTGTCATCTTGAGTTTTTAACTTCTCTGCCATCGGATTGACGGTACTATCCGTAGCCACTTTCAGATACACATTTAATTTACTCATTTTGAATAAAATCCACCAAAAACTTCGACTTTAAAAAATCTTTCAAAAAATTAATTCCCAAAACAGCCAAAAAAATATCAAATCGCCCCAAAACAAATTACAATATAGTCTCCAAGTTTATTTCTTTACCAAGTTTACTCTAAGACGACTAAACCAAGTATGATCCCTTTTTCCGAAAATCACATGAGCTATGTACCAAAAATCTACCTTTTAGGACGACGACCCTTTGAGCTGAACTCAAACAAAAATATATGCAATATTTTTCTGTGTTTATTTTTTCCTTTTCGTTTCGTAAAATAGGACTTGGGCTTAGAGAGTGATGCAGCTAACCTGACAAGTTGACTTCCCAACTGAAATAAAATGGATTTACCCAAAATCGCAGCTTATATGGAAGCCTCAAATTTCCTACTACAGCATTCCCTCAAGGTCATATATCGTCAACAAGACTAGTGTACTTTATGGTATGTCGTTTCCTCACAGGAAAAAACAGGAGCCCTTATTTTGTTTACTAACTTTTAAGATACAAAGAGTTCACTGTTCTTTCTCAGAAAAAATCCTTGAACCTCTCCCTTTTTCTTCATTCATCCAGTTATCTATCGAAAGTGCAAGTGAACAAGCTAAGGAAAAGGAAACCCTTTGTCTGCGTGTGTGTCCCGAAAGCCATACGACACGACACATTATGTTATGATAATTTTGAAGAAAAAAGGGTACTGTTGCTTGAAACTGCAAGTGAATCAGAAAAAAAGGAAAAACATGTGTACGTTTTCCTTTTCATTTGAGATGACGAACAAAGAGCCCAGTCTCTTCTGGAATTTTCAGATGGGATGATGAAATGATGCAAAGGTTCACTGTCAATGTACACTGATGACCTTGGTTACTTCGGACTGATGAATGTACATAATATTTTCTGCTTGTGTGAAAATTTAATGTAATCATCATCCATTTTATTTTGCAAGAGTACCCAACTCACAAGTTCAGGGTTGCGTTGTTTCGTGGGACCAGGTTCAAAAAAAGGTTCAATTTTTTACATGTAATATAAATATCAAGAGTTAAAATTTTCAAATGATTAAATTAATAGTTTATTAGCAATTGTTTAAATAAATTATGAAAAGTACACTTTAAATTATAGTTTGTTAAGCGTAATATAAAGCTTGGTCGAATTTACGAATGGTAAATTGATGATTAATTAAAATGATTAGAAATGTTGTTCGTGGTAACGTTTAATTCCGGTTGGTATAGTATGGGTCTCGTTTGAATAATGTGGCGACAGGACGGTGTATGTCACCTTTCAGCATCTTTAGATTTAAAAAAAAAGATTTAATTACGTATAAAATAAATTAAAAGTTATGGATTGGCATAGAAAAATTTAATTGGTTTATAAACATACCCGATAATGTGACACAGCACAGCAGAATCCATAAGCCCAAATGACACACCAGACGAGAATCAGTATGGCTGGAATTAAAATTCCACCCTGACCTCCAGCAATAATTCCCATAATGAGTTGAAACAAGAAACTGATGAAAACGAATGGGATGAGCATGGTTGATACAGATATCCAGGGGATCATGTGCTTGTACTGTTCCTTCTTAACGCCCATTACCATCAGAACGCAGAGAATGCAGTAGATCACCATGAAGATAATTGTGAAAATGTTTCCCCACCACAGAACTATAAATCACAAAAATCGTTATAATGGACCATTATTATAAATATTGCACATTATTTTAAAACGTGTTAAAAAATAAATCTAAATACTTTTCAGTGAAAAATCGACAACCTCTTCCGAAATGCCAGTATTGTTATAATGATGATGTACGGCGTGTGTGAACGGCTCCCAATAAATTAGTCCAAGAACAATGAAAATAAAAGTTGTGATACAAGCAGCCTAAAAAAATATAATTTTAATTATAAATAAATTTGCCAAACTTGTAATTATCACGTTTCTGGAAATAAATAATAAATTTTACTTACAATACAAGCTACTGCCGTTAACACGGTCCCTTTTGCCGTATCCAGGCAACCACAACATGATCCCATTGATAAACAATTAGCCATTTTAATTAATTTATGATTTTAAAATGTTTCAGTTTAATTTTATAAATATTTCCGATCGAATTCAATATCAATATTTTTAGCACTATAGCAACTACACCATACACACAATCCTATTTACACTACACACTATGCCAAAAAACCTACTGAACTTATTCTCCTCTTGAAAAAAACATTATTGAAAAGAACTCTCTAGTCATCTTTTACGATGATGCCCAATTTTGGAACAATTCAATGCCAAAAACAAGACGAAGGAGTTCGTTACATCACCACACCATACACGATTACATCTCATTCACTATCAACTATACTATATAGCTCACCAATTCGACCCATTAAAAATCATCAGCTTTAAATACATTATATCATCTTGTACCATAATAAACATACTGGGTTCACTACTGATATCCGTTCGGCATTGATCGCTGTTGAACGAACGAACGTTGAAGTTCGTCTTTAGTATTTTTTTGTCTATTTAAATTCGAACGTGTACAACAGCCAAGAAAAATATCCTCGTCACGTCATTCATGATTTTTATACCTTGTTCTTCTTCTCGTCGTTCCGTATGTAGGTTTTCGAACACCCACACTACCATATCATGAAAACCAAATTCACTTTCATGACTCAAAAACCATGGAAGCTATTCTATGTACTTGCGTATCATGCAGATTTACTATTTATCAGTACGATTATTCTTGTGTTGATCTTCGTTTGAGTAGTTTGACTAAAACCAAGTGGAGGAGGAGGAAGAAAATAAAAATAGATAAGTGGGTGGGGTATATAAACAAATGAAAAAAATATTACATTGTATATACATATATGTAGCAAGCATGGTTTTTATTTCATTTTCACACATGTGTCGTTAATTCGATATGTAAACTTGAATAACAAAATATTTGTATAAAATACAAAACGAATGGTAAATATGATATAGTAACACTACTATAAATGTATCAGTTTTCATAAATTTGTGAAAAAATTTTTTTTTGTAGTTCATCCATATCTTCGATACATCAAATAATATAAAATACAACTTGAAACGATAAGGATTACAATAAGTATACCTGAAATGATGTATGAATAGTAAGAGTAATCAGCTCTTGTTGCGTCTCCAGGTCTATATCCACCACCACCCCGTCCTCCTCTTCCCCCACCAAAACCTTTTGCTTTAAATTAGATAAAAAAAGATTAAAAAAATATTTTAAAGACGTTCAAAATTTAAGTTAAAAAATAGAATTCCTTTTGTTATTGTTTACATTACAAGTGTTGGTGACAATAATGCTAAGGTGTTGAAAAGAACAATACACAATGTAATCTGGACACAAGTTGACGTTCTAGCGATCATCATATTGAAACGAAGTCAAATTTAAAACAATTGGTTTTCATTGTGTGCTTTTTTTCTCTTTTAGCTATTCCCAATGTGGTTCCAAATAAGTGAATGAAGAGAGTAAGTAATATTGTTATGCAAGAGAAGATGGAGTAAAAATGCAATACAAAATAAATATATTTTTGATGATGTTTGTATGTACTTGTTCTTCTATGTATAGTGTTGCTTAACATGTACGCTATGGTAGCTATATGACTAAATGCTAAAAACTGCGTCTGAAAACAGCATTTGTTTTGGCAATTTTGTATAGAATGGTAGAGTCAAAATATGATTTGCTCGTTTTCTATGCAAAATTGTATTTTTTGATTCTCGACAAGTTTGACTTTGCTTATAAAGTATGTGCTATCGATTCTGTGGTGTTCCATTAAATTTCTATGCAAGTACCTTTACCTATTTGTTTTAAACTTTTAACATTCAAATTTATTTAGCGTATTTTTATAAAAAAATGACTTTTAACAATTCACTTTATTATTTAACTTATTTACAATAAAATTATTAAATCGGATTATTCTTTCATTTAATAATTGATCACTTTTTTGTACTAGCTCCAAACTCCAAACCATATCACCAAATAAATATTAAAATTGATATTTACATTACTGAAATTATCTGATTAATAGTTTGTCTTGGGGAATGTTGATACAGGTTACCCATTTCTTCCAAAACAGCACCAAAAAGCTAACAAACAACTTGACATAATAAGAATAGCAAAAAAGATCCATATAAAAAGGAAACACCAGCTGTGTCCAGTATTTCGTCCTCCTCCTGAACGAACTCTTATACCACTACCACCTTTTTCACCATTACTTTTTGGCTGTAAAGTAAAAAAAATCCAGTTAACTCAAAAAAAGTGCAAAATTTTAAATAACATGCAGGAATTGTTTTGACACTTTTAACTTACAAATGCTGTAGTAAATGTTAACACATTATTAAGCAGAATAATAAACAGTACAAACTCGACACAAGTTATCTTACTAACTATTACCATGTTTTTCCAGCACAGCGACATAAGTTTTAAAAAATATGAAAACAAACAAATAATGTATTTTAAAAAGCTAATTATCAATAATAGCTACTACCACAGATATTCATATTTTTGTAAACTTTAATGAAACAGGTGTTTTTTTATTTGATGGCTTGCTGTAATATGATTATAAAAAATCAACAAATCAATTAAGTAGTCCACCTGCGTGACAACTGTGGAAATTTGAGTTTAAAAAATACTTTTCCTTGACTTGCATGTTTAGATTTGTATTAGTATTTATACATACATAGATATATATGTATTTACAAATTAATATAGTAACATATTATTTTGGGTAGCTTTTTGATCTGAAGTTTGTTTTATGAATGGTAAAGTTGAAATATGCATTATTTGCTTGTCACGCAATATTTTAGATTTCTTTGCAAAAGTGAATT
>JAQFZH010003554.1:0-13629 GCA_034695485.1 Entomobrya nivalis | reverse complement strand
TTGACTGTTAAACAAATAAAATTAGGCTTAAACGCAGTGAATTCGGGAATTAAAAGGTCGCAAATCTATAAAATTCCCCAAGTTACTGTTCCACTTTTTTGTGCAACTGAATCATTAGGGGTAGTTACACGTATGCTTAGTGATGGATTTCGAGCATTGACAGAGTCAGGAATACAAAACCTTTGGTTTAGAAATGAAATACTAAATTCTGAAATAGATTTTATTAATTTTTTTTTTGGAATGTACAGAAAACTAGGTAGTACATCCAGAAAGCTTCCTATTAAAAATAGTGAGGGTTATATGTTTGCTTCAGCAAATGGTCAAATTAGTTCAAATGTCTATGAGCCAATACCAAAGTCAGTGTATTTGGAGGGGGCTAAGTACCTTTCTGGTTTTCTGGCTGTTTCTGCTTTAGCGTTTATATTTGAGTGTGCTAGTGGGAAACGAGTTTCAATTCAACAACTTATGCAGCTTTATCGGAGCACAAAATTGTATGCAAAATATTACACTACGATTTTAAGGTTCAAGCACAAACTACGTTAGGCAAAATACTTAACTACTGATAATCTTTAGGGCTTCAAAAACACCACCAAAAATAAGTTTTAAACGATACTTGCAAATAGGTTCTGCGCCGTTTGTGTACGTATTATATTTGTGAACCCAGTATTTAGTCTAAACCTCATAAAATTTGGTCTAAACGCATTGAATTCGGCAAGTAAGCGGTCACAAATATATAAAATTACCCAAATAACTAGTCCGCTATTTTTTCGACTGATGGGGCTGGAGTAGTTACAAAGTTGCTAAGCGATGGTTTGCGGGCATTTATGGAATCTGGGCTAAAGGCGCTCTGGGAAAAAAATCACAATCTAAATTACAAAACAGAATTCATTGAGTACATTTATGATACGTTCAAGTACTTAAATGCAACACAAAAAGCACAATCTATATAGAAAACTGGAAATTTTATGATGGCGTTGGCAAACGGACAAATAAAATCCAATGAATATGAGCCAATACCAAAGCTAGTCTACTTGGAGGGAGCAAAATACCTTTTTGGTTTCCTTGGTATTTCCGCTATTGCGTTCACTTTGGAGTGTACATCTGGAAAATGTTGCTCGCTTTTTCAACTAAAAATTCTTTATTTTACTTTCAAACTAAACGGGAAATACTATTCCTGCCTTTTGTTGTTCAAGGTTAAACTGTTGAGGGAATTTTTTAGCTTATAATTTGGAAAAAATCTCCATTAATATATGAATGTTTTTGATTTTGCTGGATTTGAAGATTAATACTACCCTTGTAATTAGTGTAAGCACATTAACAAAAAACAATGATTAATAAGTAAAATTAGATTTAATTTTAACTAAAATATTCACATTTATTGACTTATTAACATATAAGCATTTCTGTATTTTTAAGATCACGAAACAAGCAGTCCGGCAGTTTAGCGCAGAATTAAGTGATTTTCTTTGACTTATCCTAAGCTTGTATAAAACTTGAAATAAAATAATAATATATTAATTTTTGCATTTTGACAACTGTTCTCAAATGCTTGCTTATTAAAAAATATTATGTATTTCAAATATCGTGCATTTTAAAATTTCAAATCCCTTAGAATTTATATCCTCTAATTATTGATTTATATAATTCAAATTGATCGGCACCAATTAAGTTGCATGTAGCCACAACTTAGAGAATAATCTGGCACTACGATATATTAAATGGTTAGAATTATTCAAATTGATAGGTATACTTTTTAACTTGACAATGCACAAAAGCAAAGTATACCCGGAGAGGTTGTCGTGTATCGCGAAATCTTCGAAGTTGTCGCCCTGTATTGAGCTGCCATTGAAACAATTGCTTTTAGGTATAAGCTGTAGGCAATGCCAGTTCGGACTTGCTACAAAACATCCCCCTTTGAATATTTGTTGCAATGCTAAGACACGTAACATTGCAACAAATGTTTCACTTTATTGCACAAAATGATGAGCCCGCGCTAAATATTAAAAAAAACATTGATATCTCATGTAAAATCTACTGTAGTTCACTTCGCTTTTGGTATTTGATTTACATTTTAAGTTACATCGGCTGCTAGCAATATTCTGGTTATAAGGTAGAGTTTCACACAACATTTTGCACAAAAAATATTCTTGAATAGGAATATTTAGTATACATTATATAAGTGGAGATTGTGAAGTCTCGAAAAGGCAGTCGACTCGATCGAAATGTTTCGGTGTGTTTACAACGTTAAATGAAAAATCTGGTAACTTTCCTTACATATCCTCAGTACATACAAAGCAATGTATGAACTCAGGAAAATTTCTAAAACACATGAGCCTTAGGATGTCCGGAACCATACATTGCACCGAAACACTGTGTGTTGGCGTTAGGAAACGGAACATTTAAATCTAACGAGTTGGAACCAATACCAAAATCAGTTTACTTGGAAGGGGAAAAATACCTTTCCGGGGTTCTTGTGGTTTGAACTCTTCCGTTCATTCTCGAGTGTACATCTTGAAAACGTTTCTCCCTTATGATTCAAACATATTTTGATTCATTATTAGAATTATTTTACAGCGTTGTTTTGGTCGAATAGTTGCTATATGTTTGTAAATTCCATTATTTTGTGGCATTTTTTTAAACAGAAAACCGGTTTTGGTTTACAAAACAGCTTCAATTTTGAAGTAATTTTGATACTACTTTACTCGACTGATACGTTTGTGCTAACGACAAATTTCGAATCAAAAATATTTTGATTCAACATTAAAATTATTTTAAAGTGTTGTTTGGGTCCAAAAGCTGCTGTGTTTTTGTAAATTCCTTTAATACTTTGGAATTTTTTAAACGGAAATCCGGTTTTGGTTTACAAATAAGCTTCAATTTTGAAGTAATTTTGATACTAGTTTACTCAACTGATCCGTTTGTCCTAAAGACAAATTGTGAATCACAAAAATATTTTATTTTGTTACTGTATTATGTGTATTTTCGTTTGTCTTGGGTCGAGAAAGGGCATCCACTTTCTTTTGTTCGTTGGTGTTGCTGAAGAGAAAGCTTTTAGCATATGTCGAGGCGATATGGTTCTTTAATTTACTTGGTATAAAACTAAAATATAAATAAAAAAAGTCACTATTATACAAATCGTTTAACTCTCTTTTGGTAAAATAAAATTTAAGGTCGACGTTGTCAAAACTCACGTGTCGCAACTGTCAATATCATAGTCTAAATTGTCAAATTGAATTTTTGTGAGTTGAATTGAATTGAGTGTATAAAGCTAATTAATATTTAAGTCCCATATTACCAGTTTTATATTTGTAGTGCACTATACAAAATATTTACAGATTTCACGTCCTATTCCACCTGCAGCACCAGCCACAAGAATTACTTCTCCGTTAATCGATTTCATAGATGGGGGTACAAAAAGACGATAAAATGCCTCCAAATACCAGTAAAATATTTGGAAGATTTGTGGCATTACTTTACTAACTTTGGTGGCGACTTCTGTATTTTCCATAATTTTGCCTTTTCAGTAAATTTATATAAGGACACTTTTTAGTGAGATGTTCCTCAGGAAACAGGAAACCCTTTCGTTGATTGACTGAACTAACTGAATGATGATTATGAAAACTAATTGCTGTATATTTTTAGCTAGTATGGAAACATTGTCTGTTTAATAATTCATACTTATTTTAATTAAGCTTACAAATTAAGTTGTCTTTCAAATTAAAAGCCACCATTTTAATTAGTGATTATTATAGTGATTTAATATCCAACCGAAAAAACAATGGAAATCTTATGATTTTGGACAATAGATTAATATACTAACCAACATGTTATTACAAATAAATATGTATGTATGTATTATAAATAAACGGAAAATCGTGACACTGGAATAACAAAATGGGTCATCATTCATTTCTTAGCTTGGAGGCTAGATTGAATAAAAAAGCATTTTGAAAAACTGAAACTTATTGTATGAAAATTACTTAGTAAGTAAGTTGCGTGCTTGAAATTTAGACCGGTATGTATTCTGTTATTCACTCAAATTACAAATATACCAAGCGCTTTTGTAATTTAATGAGAAAATGGCCGCATTTCGAAAACATTAATTTGTACATGTACTTTAGGGCTTAATCTAAAAATATACATGTGCGCATTACACGTTAGCCGCCTAAGATATTTTATTTGTTACGAAATCCAAAATTATTTCGACTCGCTACAATTTTATATTAAACCAATTTTGGTTGTAACATTGTATTCAAAAAATTATTTATGCTTTTGTAGAGTATCGTTGAGGGTGAAATGAGTCACTGTGAACTTTTGGGTACTAACTTTCATCAGTTCAACTTTTTACTCAGTTTATTTATTATTATCAAACATTATTTTACACTATTTTTGAATAATAAAAACGTCAAGTAGCTGGACCTCTCTTATAGATAAATTGAGTAAACTTATAGGCAACCAAACTTACATAGTATCTTGGGTATAATTCCGTGCTCCAACACATTTTTTAAAATGTTTTAGCGAATTAATTTTAAGCCAGGTAATAAAATTAACACTGTGCAATATTAACAAGAGCTTGGACCTTCTCTGTTAAAATCTCCCGGTGAATCTGGACCAAATGAAGTTTCAAGGAAAGCTGGCTATTTACTTTAATATCAGCACAGTTGTACGGACAGGAATATATGTATCTATTATGCATGTAGTTATCAGTTTCTACTGACTCCACTTCAGAATTTAGAATTAATGTACTCAAATCATGAATTTCACTATTCGACAAGTCATCATTGGTTACTAAACAATTGATGAAAAAATGCTCAGCATGTACTCGAACCAAATGTAGCAATAGATCGTCGTCAGATTTCAAAAGTTTGTAG
This sequence comes from Entomobrya nivalis, assembly GCA_034695485.1. Taxonomy (NCBI): domain Eukaryota; kingdom Metazoa; phylum Arthropoda; class Collembola; order Entomobryomorpha; family Entomobryidae; genus Entomobrya; species Entomobrya nivalis. The sequence continues at coordinate 8,758 of JAQFZH010003554.1, read as the reverse complement.
GAGCAATACTCACAAGAAATGTGTGTACTTGCTATCGGTTCCTTATCAGAGTCGGTAATTTCTTTAAACGAATCGTTACTTTGACGGCGTTTGAGTCTTTGAAATAATAGTTTGGTTACTAACGAGTGACAATCCTGACACAAAAATACGCAAATCGATAACAATAAGCCAAAAGCGGGTATCAATGCCAAGATATACACACCGGATTTTTGTGCATCTAATCTTCCTCCCAAAATTGTTTCATTAAAACCGTCAGCATTTGTCATTTTCTCAGTATCCATTTTGGTTTTAAATACTACAAACCATTTAAGGTATCTATCCCACCATTCAATTATGCCAGTCTGAAAGTTGAGACTCATGCGTCGCAAAAACTTTTCTGGGAAGTAGCCATTATACTTGTATCCCACTAAATTTTCTAGGATTACGTCATGTCCGAAGAACGCCGGTTGTTTTGCAGTTTGTAAAATTGTGAACATCTGAAGTGCCATATTTTGGTCTAAAATTATACCACTTTTATTGCACTTTCCCATGTGCGTTTCTAATATAACTTCCAAAGATGTCTTCGGATAATTATTTTTACGTTTACCTTTAAATTCAGGCAACAGTTTAGAATGGTTTAGAAAGTACCAACTTTGCTGAGAAACTCTGTCTTTTAAGGCTGTCATTCTGTTCATTGTATCATATGGAAACCTGAGTAAAATGTTGTTCCATAATTCAGATACAATTGGATATGCCTCATGCGCATTTTCTTGAATAAAATCTGTAAGATTATCATTTGAATTAATTTTAATATGTTTCAATGTCTTTCTGCTGAGACGTAAAATAAGTGATCGTATATCGAACTTATTCTTTACCAAACTGCTAAAGGTATCAAAAGGCACCAAGCTAGGTTCTACGGTAAGATTAGTTATATTTTCACCTTTGTACTCGTTGCTCAAAACGAGAAATACTAGAGGCATACAAAAGAGTACAGCTCGACATTTTCCTGGTCGTTGAAATATATTAGAGGATTGATCCATAAAAGATGTGGTCAAGGCAAAAAAGCTGTTCCCAAATGTTTGTTTTGTCGAAACGTTCACCAAAATCCGCGACATGAGGAAAATGAAGCAAACTATTAGCAGCCATACTGGAGTATCAAATGCAAACACTAACTGATTTAGTTGAGTGATCCAGTGTTTAGTTTCCTTGTGACAGCTTACAAATCGAAATTGTTTATTTTTGAATACTAGACCAATTTCAGGATATGACCCATAATGTTCCTTTGTAAGTCGATCAATAATTGGGAGAAATCTTCCAGGATATTTTATTTGTTTTGAACAGCCCTCTACTGAAATCAATTTCCAATTAAAGTCATCCGCCTCGTAGATAGAAGAATAGTTTAAGGTACTATTTTCAGGAGAAAGGAATTCTATTAAATGGACATCCATTGAATAAGGTAGAAAACTAGATTGGGTTTCTAAGTCAAAGTTGACAAGTCGTTTTAGCAAAGCCTTTCTGGTTCGTGTATATTTTTCTTTGATATTTCCATATCGTACGAATCTTCCCCAATGCAAAATTATTTTGATCAAAGGCGGCATTGACTTCTGATCCAGTATTTTCGCTTGAGACTATAATGAATTTGTGTCCAAGTTACGAGGGATAGCTAACATTTGTAAGGGTTCACAGGGATCACAATAGGGACAAAGCATGTTCAGATTTTGTCCAGTTGGAAAGATTTCCAAGATTTGAATAATTTCTATTATTCGAATTGGGCTTTTCTGACCGACTACAGAATCTATCCAGTTTTTTCTGTGATGGCCACTTTCACAGGTTTGTCCATGAGACGATTTGCAAATAAGCAACGAGAGCTTTGGTACGTTGTGTAGGAATAACGTTGTCCAATATTTACGTTCATACTCTAACAAAAAAGGATTGAGTAGAACAGCCTTCTCGTTCCACCAATATTTATGGTACAAATTAGGGGACTGGTTTTCGTTTGGGGGATGCAGATAAGTTGTTACCTCGCAGTGCAGATTTTTCTTGGCAAGCCAAATTCTACCTTCGAAAAGTAGTTTGATGTAATTGACACTAGTGTAATTTTTGTAGAGTAGATAATTTGATGATGTCCGATTGCTTTTTAATTTTAGTTTAAAGAGCTGATCTGAAGTTGTTTGTAATGACTCAATAGGAAAGATTTTATTTTCATTAGGGAAGGAATGGTACCTTAACAGGAGAACTGGTTGCGAAAATACAGATAGATTTATGTTGTATCCGTTAAAATTTATTAAATAGTGCAAACAATTTTTCAACGTGTCTAAATAAGTCAGCTGGGCTCTGTCAATATCTTCAGAGAAAAAATCCAGATTTGGTTTAGCAAAAGAGAATTTAGTACAAAAAGACAATATCACAAATAATTTGAAGTAATGTTTAAAAATCTCAATAGTTTTCATTTTTTAATAGTTTGCTAAAGATTTAGATTTAAAAAAATGTGCTTGTAGAAAATTAACTTATAAAACAAAATATTTTTTATGATAATTCAAGTCAAAAGTCCAAAAATATTTGTATTGGATAAAAATTTGAAAATTTTTTGTTTAGCTACCAGATAGAGCTACAAAACTACAATAAAAATTACATTGGAGAATATTCAAAACAAAGTTGCTTGTTCTGAATTCGAAGCGTGTTGTATTCCATAAGATGACCATGTACTTGAATTATTAAACGAATTTAAATCGATAGGCGCTCATGCAGCTTGTATTACTCTTACTTGATTAGATATCTTCGAATTGATTTATTTATACCTGTATGTTCTAAAACTCAATTTGGAACCTTCTAACGTGTTCGCATGGGCCGACTATCAATATTACTTGGTTACTAAAATGATTGTATATGAATACTTGTTTAACGCAATGATAGTTATAAATGGCTTAATACATACTGAATTTGTCGACATGAAGAATACAGCAAAAGGTATATTATATATTTACATTTGAATCTAGCACATACGAACTTTCCACAGCTTAAACTTTTTGTATTTTTTTTAGTACTGTCAGCGTGTTACATGATAGTATTACATTTTTCTACTTGTTTAAATAAACAAAAGATTAAATATGTAAAATCTATAGCTTAAGATTTATAAGTTATTTCTAGCATAAGTTAATCCACCTTTTTATTAAAATACTGATGGCAGTTTGATTGAACACTCAACTAAATATTTTGCATGAAAGCATGAATTTTTAAAGAAAAAATAGGAAAATAATCAGTTGGCTAATTTTGATTTGCCCATTAAGAAAAAAATATTCATTCTTGTGTTAAATGTCAACATTAGATTAAAATATGCTTTTTACTTCTGTAAATCAATTGAATCAGATATGGGCTTACTATAAATTAAATGAATCTACTAACAAATATAAGGCTGTCAGGAAAAGTTCAGGCAAATATATTTATTTATCGTTCTAATACATATAAAAACTGTAGAGGTTTACTGGTTTGCGTCATCCAATAAACTTTTATACAGTATTTTCAACGTACACGTTTGTATTATGTGTGCTGAATATAGTAAGCATATTCCTTGCCGTGGTTTGGCAACCCCTGCATACATTGCCGAATCTACTGTTCAACACTCCTTAGTACGCCTCATTACCACTTTCTGGTTATATAGCTAATTTATTAGTATCACGAGATTATGTTATACTAACTACTTATGTAAACCATTCAATTAGAATGGATGGCTTATAGCTTTTGAAGAATAAATTGATTTCCTAATAACTTCCGTCTACGGAATGAGATTGAACTATTTTCAATTTGGTGAACATTCCACCACATTCTACTATATTCCATCTAGTTCTCCTAACCCAATATCAGGAGTGGAAACATACATCAAAGTATTTAAGTAAAAACTAAGGCTTGAAATAATACTATAGTTCTGAAATCAACGAAAAAGAGATTTGGGAAGCTTAAGCGTTACAATATGGATAACTTTACGTTGTTTTGTGGTCTAGTTATAATTTTGGTGGGTAGGAAACAGGCAAACGCTGTAAGAAAACCACTTTCTTCAGCTGCACAAGAAATAGAGAGTTTTGACGACCTCACAGATGCACTAAGCCACTGCTCCTTTGTATCCATTCGTTCATTCCAACAGTCTACATGTGAAATTCAAAACACGGAGTCATTTTGTAATAATTTTACGAAAATCATTCAGCAAAAATATGAATCGCCATTAGTTTCTTTTGTTGCTAATTCGACATTCTCACTAGTTAGCTTGGGTATAGGTGCACTGCCACTAGCAAAGCGATGGTTCACCAGATGTACTATGTGGATTCAGTACGATATTATTGCGATACCATTAGAAATCTCAAGATTAGAGCCCGATGTTTTTGTATTTTATTCAAGTTTAGTAAAACTCTCTTACGAATTATGTCCATTTGACTGGAAATGCAGACCATCGTGGCTACGGGCAGTAGAGGGCTATTTCACAAAACCCATGGCAATGATTCATGCTAACCCGAAGTCGAATAGCGTCTTCATATTGTGTATGTACTGCAATAATCAAAAAATTATAGCAAAATCGGTAATTATACATTTCGCCCGGCCATTTAACTATTTCAAATTTGATCACGAACTATCAAGGAAGAACCTGCACACACAGTCGATAGTATTTGAAAATTTAAAGGATGTAGATCCCAGATTTTCTCAATTGGGCAAACATTCTTGCTACCAGTATCCCAGCACAATTTTAATTGAATCGAATGTTTGCGCTATGCTAATGTTAAGTCTACGTTTGAATTTTACACTTTTAAAATACATTAAATTTGACTGGTCTCCTGTAATTGGTACAGGAGTACTACTCACTACATTTAATATTCTAAGACAAAGAAGTGGGCTATTGTACTACACAAAAACAGATGAATTTGCTTTTATGTCTGGCTCACTTCACGACCAAGTTTCAATGAGTGACGTGTATTTTCAGCCATTAGCTTTGTCAAGCTGGCTATTGGTATTGCTTACGGCGGGTTTACTATTGATCATACTTTTATGGACAAATCTTTTGCGCCAACGGACAAAACATCTGGTTAATAGGTTTGTTTACAACATAATTATCGTAGCAAAAAATCTAATAGATCAACCAACTAGCACAAGTGAGACAAATGGCACCCATTTTAATATTGGCACATTGATCATGTGCTTGTGGTGTTTTTGCTGTATGCACGCAAACCATCTTTACAAAGCAGCTGTGTTTTCCGGTAGTCACTTTCAAGAAAACAACGGATACCCAGTTAATGCAGATGAGATGGTTGAGTCACCTTGGGAAAAATATACCACAACTAAAATTTTTGATGGTAAAAATGGATCGTCGGATTGCTTATTGCATCATTTATCAAATGAGTCTGGAGAAGGAACACAATTTCTTAAAAAAATCTCTAGTGGTGTTTATTGTTATGTACAGTATGAGTATCAAGTTGTGCACGACATGAACGACTGGGCTATGCGTGACTTTCGTTTGAGAGGAAATAATTCTATGAAAATGCAGAACATTATTTTCCTAAACCAAATCTTTGTTCTTCGCCGCATGAAATTAGGTTTAGACGCATTGAATTCAGTAACCAAGTGGTCAAGTATTTACAAAATTCCCCAAATAACTATTCCAATATTTTGTACAACCGAAGGAGCAGGAGTAGTAACACAATTGCTTAGCGATGGTTTACGGTCATTCATGGAGTCCGGATTGAAGATGTTATGGGAAAAAAATGACGATCTTATTTACAAAAAGGAGTTCATTGATTACGTTTTTGAAATGTACAAACTCTTAAACGCAACATCCAAAGTACGCCCAGTAATGAAAACCGGAAGTTTCATGCTGGCACTAGCAAACGGAAAAATTAAATCTAATGAATACGAACCAATACCAAAGTTAGTTTACATGGAGGGGGCAAAATACCTTTCAGGATTTCTTGTGATTTCAACTCTTGCGTTCATTCTTGAGTGTGCAGTGGGGAAACGTGTCTCGCTATTTCAACTAAAAATTCTATATCGTACAATCAAACTATATGGGAAATATTATTCCAGCGTATTGGTTTTCAAGGTTAAACTGTTGTTGGAAAAAGTGGTTAACTGATGGTTTGCAAAAATTACCATTCTTACACCAAAGATGCAAACACACGAATGCACTTTTTGACTTTGCCTGATTTTAAAATTTATTTGAGCCAGTTTTTAGTATTAGCACACGGACAAAATAAAATGTTTATTATAAAATTATCTTAAATTTTAATGATTTAAAAAATAACTGACCTAATAAATTAATGCACGGGTATATTTTATGGTGCTAAAGGCCATGAAATAAGCAGTTCAGCAGGTTAGCTCACAATTGAGTCAATATTTCTTTATAACACGTTAACATAAATCTTTGAATCAAATAAAATTTTATGTAATTTATGCTTTCTGAAAATTGTTCCCAAATGCTGACTTATTCAAAATATTGTTGAGAAATGAACGAAGTAATGTTGTTAACTGATTAAATCCTACAAAAAAAATGATGAAAAACGAAAATGCATATATGGAACAGAAACTCCGGTTGTTGGCATTGGGATTGAAGCCGAGTGGTTGTAGTGAGGATGTCACTCCCAAACTAAAACTTCTATTTACCAAACAAAACCAATTACTTAAAGAGATGCTACAAAAGTAATGAAAGTTAGCTGTGAAAGTTCGTATCGCTGGCTAGTACCGTTAAGACAAAATTAAACTGGGTGACAATAATTAAGCTCGCTATTGCAGGCAGTGGCGTTTCAGGATGTTCCACTTAATTATGTACAACGAAAAGATTGGGCGTTAAGTAAAGAATTAAAGATTTAATTGACTTCATTTACTTAAAGTGTAATTGCTAATTAACAGATTTCCTAGCAATTACCAACACAATTAATATTTGAAAAAAGTTACGATTACTATTTATTCGCATGTTGAGTGAACACGACAAATTTTATCTCATACTAAAAACAAAAGCCTGCGTGTCTTGTTCATAAAAATGCAAACGAACAACAAAAGAGAGGTAAAGCCAGACTGCTTGGCGCAAAAGAGTAAGCACAAATAATACACAGACATAAACTCTAGGTAGTACGACATATGCACAACGTAAGTTATAACTAAAATTAAGGAACTCACAATTCCCACAACGGTTATGCTCGTATCACAGGACAATTATTGAAATAGAATGCCGTTTTGTAGTCACAAGTGAGTTTGTTTAAATACATAAAATATTCTAATTTCTTTATACCAATTAAGCTTACATTACTAACAATCAAACTTTGAACAATTAAATAGCTGTGCTGAAATAACAGCTCAAATGAAATACGACAACACTACAGCAAGAAGGCAAGCAGCTGAGGTGCTCACCTCAGGTAAGCCAAACCACCGAGCAAGTAAGTAGCAAGCGGGCGTAGGGCTCTGCGTGAAATTACATACAGATGTAAGGCTTGTACTGTGCTCTTCTCGTGTCTCCCATATGGACAGAGGCTCGTGAAAATGTTGTATGGTCACCTTGTGGGAGAATTCATACCTCCACTCCTGGACGCAATATTCTACAAAAATGAGGTGACTTAGGAAAACGATAAGAGTACATTTTGATGGACAATGACTTAAACTTGACTCTATTGAAGACGGACTAGGGATGAGAAATCACACGGGCAATGCGGCCCATATAACATGAGATATGCACAGTGAAGCTGTGCACCTGCAAGACAGAATAACGGTACATGATTAATACTGGACAGACAGGCGGCTACCCAATTACAAATTTGGCTAGTCGCACTTTACATGTTCTACAGTTTTAATGTAAACAAGTTTACTATCTTGCTTGTTTCAAATCCATTTTTTTCAGATTGTACGGCATCAATTCAAACGCATGTAGCCTCAACCTTGTGTTTAACTTGACGATACTGTATTTAAAATAGTAAAAATCACTCAATTTATTGCTGGTATGATTTGTACCATGACAATGCACAATAATCAAGCAAAGCCGATGACGTGGTCGAACGTGGCATCATCTTTGAAGTTGTTACTCAGAATTTAGCTATAATTATATTAATGTTCTATTTTACTTATACTTAACATATACTTGTTTTCTCGTGTGTAGGGCTGACCGGAGCAGTTCTACAACTGACACAATGTTAACACGTTAGAGGAATAAACATGTAGAACATTCAACTCTGCTTATAAAAGTCCAATTCAATTAAGCTGACATAGAAAGCTATTTTCCAGTACAATATTTTCATGAAAAAAATTACGAAAAAATTATGTGAGTTTCCTTACTTGAATCTAGTATAATTTTATACAAACTTTAATTTATATTATTAAAATCTGCAATGCATCCATGACTTTTACACTACGCACTACGACTATTATTTCAACATTTTAACTATTCATTTGAACATCGGCGACAGAAGTTAAGCAAATTTTCCCCCAAATTCTTTTAGCTGATATATCGCAAAGTTTAAATAATATACTGCATATATTTTAATGTTCCAATAAAGCCGTTTAAATTGCAGTAGCGTCACTTGTTGATTAAAAATACACTAAAAAAAACGCAAGAGTGGAAACTCCGAAAAAACCACCAATATATTTGGCCTTCTCCAGATATACTGGTTTTGGTATGGGTTCATAGTCATTAGAAATAACTTTTCCACTTGATACCACAAACATGTACTGTCCTTCCCTTTTCGTAGGACGAGCTCTGGATCTTGAAATAGTTTCGTATATTTCATAAATTGTATCGATTTGCCCTAATTGGGAA
>JAQFZH010003553.1:0-13630 GCA_034695485.1 Entomobrya nivalis | reverse complement strand
GTTTGTTATTTAACTGGTCATTAGTAAATCATATCTGGTATTTACCCAACAGTTATAACCAGTAAGTAAATAGCCTGCCCAAATTCAATGCTGAGTGGCCGTGCAATAGCGTAAGTTTAAAAACAATGATAAGCGCTCATGTAATCGCACGCGTAATTCATGATGATACTGTAGACAATAAAAGGACAAAGTCTAAGTTTCGTCTCATCAAAGCAAACATACATTGTCCTCTAACTTACGTGCAGAATGGTTTTTTGGGGATTTTAGTGATTCCTTTGTCTGATTATTGCGCAATATTTGACTCTTGTACTGAATGTCAGGTTAATTCTCACTGACATATTAATCATTTTGATATATCATGTATACAATGCACTTACGCGATAACCAGCTTTACATAACCAGTGATTGACCAATAATAACACCTGGTTTCCTGACTCAATAAGTTTACGAGCAACCAATTACGCAATCATATAAACAAACTTGTTGAGTTGGCGACTTTATGCTGGGGTATTTTTATTTGTTTTGTTTTACATAAACTGATAAATTTAAATTGCGTAAACAATTCTGTCAATCAATCCATTGTCCAGGTAAGCACTCAGACGTCACTGCATAGTTCAATGGATATAAAAAGAGCAGACTAAAGACCATACAGTAGCCATTTGGGTTAAAGAAGCAGACTTGACAAGTGCATGTGTTAATAATTCGACTGCTGAAAAACTATTTGATTTGAAGGTGCACCAGTCTGAGTGTCAATACAGTTACCATTTTCATCATCATCGTTCGTTACCCATAGTCACAAAGCTACTGATAAAAATAAGGTAAATATACATTTTTTTAAACTTATTCCTTAGTTGACATTAAAAAAATGTTAATTTACTTTGAATTTTTATTTTTATTAAATTTACAGCCACAGAAAGCCAATTTACATCTGCTATAGTAAGAAGTTAGCATCCCATCTTATCTGGAAGGCGTTTAAGAGTAAGTAGTTAATTTCTTATTTTTTTGTACTGTCACTAAATTTGGAGGTTTTTACTTTAGGATGCATAGTAGCAAATCGAATTGTCATTTTAACTCAAAACGTGGCATGTTCATAAAGATGTGCATTGTACAATTAGGCAATTTTTAACTTTTATTTAAGTCTAACATCAAAACCGTATGGCACTAAAGAAAAATTCCACCAAAATTATTAGAAAAAAGTATTTCCTTTTAGCTTTGATAATGTTCACAAGTTATCCTATCAAACCAATATTGCTTAAAGCACCAATTAAAGAACAATGTCGCAAAAATCAGATGGAATGTTCAGAAACGTCCTTAGAAATACCTGTGCTTAATAACTTTTTTAACGAACAGCGTTGGTAAACACTAATTGTATCCCTATTCGTATATCGTATCATATACGCATGCATTTAAACCCTTTTGTTTCATTAAGCGCATAATTTGTTACAAATTTTATTTATAAATGAAGTACGCAGTGATTGACACGTTGAGATACTATAAAGGGGTCAGCAAAAGTTTTTATATAAATAATTTCATCATGAATAAAGTTATTGTTGAAATATTTCATGGTTTATATCACGATTAAAATTTCATAAAACCAGACACTTTCCCCAAAACAACAACAGCATTATATTGAGATACACAAAAATAGATTTGAAATGTATCAACTAAAAAAACTAAAATTGTCCAACCTATGGCTACTAAGCAAGTTGTCGTCTCGCATGTGAAATCTTGGAACTAAATTTTAGCCCGGTAGTTGATTTGCATTGTTAACCGATACTTTCAGTACAACGTATCTCCATGATCTATTTAAAAAGTTCTCCTAACGTAAATTCAAACATTAATCGTACATTTTTTAGTACACACTCACGTTAGTTGAGTATAATTGCGTTTATTTTATACTAAATAGCATTGTGTATCCTTGAAATTCGTATGATAACTATATCTGATTCAATGTCGGTTTAGCAAACACGTTAATAGTGAAATGAACAATTCCAATGCTTCTGGTTGAAGTGATAGGTCAAGGCTAAAATCGATAGATAAGTGGAAATGTATTGTTTTTGTATTTAATGCATATCTGTTCCAGTAACAACTATATGTGCAAAAAATAGACATTCACAATAAAACCTTTATCAGCTTGATTTATAGTATCTGTTTATTTGAAACAGTAAAGCAAACACTATCAACTAAAACGATTTAATTTAACAATTTACTGTATAAAATGATAAAGTCAACCAACACGGATACATAAATTCAGGAGAAAACATTGTTTAGCTAATGATACGACTACATTTACCTATTAAATAAGTAAATGAATTTTGATTTTCTTTCACTGATTACTGTCTCATGTTTGAGATTGAGGACAATTGAGGAAAATATTTCGCAAATTTCTTTCCATTTTTCTCATACCCGGTCGTACTATCTTTACCAGGAGCACAAAAAGAATCATCTAAAAAATTTATTAGTAGTTCACTTTCGATAATAGTTATCAAATGTATACCAGTCGTCTTGTCTATTCGTTCATTAATGTAAACATAATGTAACAAGATCAAATAAAATCCTCCAAAAATTTGAGAACATGATTTTTTCACCATAAAATGTAATTTACGTAATTGGATAAGGAAAAATCACGAGAATAAACCCTTTTCTCTCAAAAACCTAACTCTCCTTTTAAAATAACTTTTCATAGTAAGGTCACAATTTTTTTAGATAAAGAAATTTAGACGAAAAATAACAGACAAAATAGTCGTCCTATAGCATAGAAAATCGTTATGCCATAAACTAAACTAGTTTAAATCGAAGTGAAGAAGTTTTATTCTATTCTTTAGAAGATCTATTCTTACTGTCTTGCTGGAATTGTAATATTGGATCGTCACACATCATCATATGTTCTTGTTCATTTACCATGGCAATTTTAATATGAAACACCGAATACTTGACAGTATAGGAAGCCATACCCCAAAATAAACATTTCATGTAGAAACACACTCAATTAAATATATGTACTAGTTACGAAGTATTATCGAATGTAAAAAAGTTTTACATTTTAACATATTCATATTTTCTTCCGGACAAAAAATTATCCTCAAAAAAAATTACACTTGACATGACATCATGAAAATTAAGATAGAATTCTTAAGATTTTTAATGTTTATGGAAAAAAGTTGTAATCTTGCTCATAATGATGATGTCTTTTCAGTCAAATGTAAAATTGTGCTCTAGTTTGTCTATTTATGTTCTGACTTGTAATAGGTAATCAATCATGATTTGATCGTACAAAAACATATTAGTACGAAATCACTGACATTAAGTGTTGATGTAGGTGCGTTACCATTTGTTATCCTTAAAATTCGTTCTACTACATGTCTTTCAATGTCGGTTTGGCAAACACATATATGGTGAAATGGATACTTCCAGAGCTTGTAATTTAAATGGAAGTCAAGGCAGAATTGATAAATAAGCACATATATGGCATTGTAAATCTCCTCTCTTTTAGTAACGAGTAAACGTGAAAAAGATAGACATTCACGATAGGACCTTTAGCATAAGACTTGATGGATATTATCTGTCTTTTTAAAAGAGTAAGGCAAACACTGTCAACCGAAAACTGCATAATTTAATCCTATGTAATTACTTGTCTTATTTTTTGTGTTACTTAATATGGAAAATGTAGGCATTGCGGTTATGCTGAAAATAGAGATTGAAAGTTGTATTTTAATATCAAGCTGATCAGTGCAAGCTTTCATATCTGTCATGTAACCTTCTTGTGATTGATTAAGAAAGCCCCATTTGAAAAGGTCACTGAAATTTAAAAAGCTTTCTCATAAAGCACTCTTATTTCTTATTACATATTGGCTTTGTAAATAAAACGACCATTTTGGCCTAGTATATAGGTAAATTTACCGTTTTGAAAAAAAATCACTGGTTACAGTCTCATGTTGGAGACTTAAGGTCCAAATTTAAGACAATTGAGGTATAAATATTGTAAACTTTTTGGTATTGTCTCATTTTCGGCCAACCCATATTTGGAGAAACTAACTCTAGTTTTTATACGAAAGTTATTTTCTCCTTCTTTCATATGAACAAGAAAAATTATGAAAAAATATTAAGAAAACATGTATTTCATTTTTGAAAAAATCCCTAAAAATATCCACCAGCTCAATAATATAAACATAATGTAACATGTAGCTCGTTTGGCTTTATTGTGATATCCCAATATGCAAGCCACATTTTCATTGCTTTCGTTGACGTTCTTGGATAATAGTTTTGGCTTTTCTTCGTACCAAAGGGAATTGCTGAAGCCATCCAAAAAATAAGAACCTGATTTTTTATTCATAAAATATAATTATGTATTTGGATAATGAAAATCCAATGAAATACATCAATTTCTCTCAAACTCCTCACTTTTCCATTAAAAGTACTAAAGTTCAAAATTTGGTCACAATAATTATTCTTTTAAGAAATTCTGACGGAAAATAACAGACAACTTATTCGTTTTAAAGCATACAAAATTGTTATGCCTGCAACTAAACTAGTATTTTTTAAAATTGAAATGAACATGTTTTCGTGATGAAAACTAAATTAAATTTTATTAATCTTTTACGAAAGAGGACAACAAACTTATTGTGTATGGATCATTTCATATCACGCATTTTTATTAGGAAATGAGTTTTGGTTGTAGAGGTGGTGGTCATAGTAAATAATTATGTAAAATATCTGGACTCCGAATACCAAATTACTATTCACTGAAGATGATACAAATTATGGCACCAAAGTTAATATATTTACCAACACCACTATCAAGAAAGATGATTAGATTCATGTTACATTTCACATACCAAAAAAAAAATTATTAAATGATTATAGTAAGTATGAAGCCTCCTTCATTAATATTGTTTAATTTTTGTATTTTTTTAGAGAACTAAAAGCCACTTGAGGTCAACACAACTCATCGGACAACTTTCGAAGTTTAGTAGGAGTGCAATAACAGGTTAGTATTTTATCTAAATGTTGGCAAACGGTTGATACTTTTTATGATCAAAACAGCACCCAAACTAGACTTTATTTTGTTGTTCATTCATTTTGTAGATTTTTAAAAGTATTTTTACAGAATGAACTAATAGAGTAGAAAGAGGCTTAATTAATGATGATAGGAAATATGCATACCAGGTTTACGATAGTTATATTTATACTTTCTTATGGACAAAGTGCTTCTTATAAAAGTAATGGCACTTTGCATCACAAAAGTTTAGATACTAATTTTTACATAATTTCAACAATTTGAATACTGAGATTCTATTTGATTTTCAGGAGAACCAGCCCTCCTGACGACTCCTTTTCCATTTCCATCATCATCGGAACACAGTGGTATAGTTACTGAGGATAAATAAGGTATATAGACTTCATTTTTTAAACTGTTCTTTAAAGGATTTTTTTCATTAAAATATATTTCGGCTAACATTTTACTTTAAATTGCAGCTAACCGAAGCTATTTTTCATCTGCAGTGTTTAGAAAAAAGAAACATCTCTTACTAAGAGCGCGTTTACAGGTAAGTACTTTTTTCTCTATTTTCGTAAAACTAACAGGTTCAGCATGTGCGGTAGCAAATAGGATTGTCTTTTTAGCTAATCACATGGCATGATCATAAAAAAAAGTTCGTTACACATTTAGACAATTATTGGTTTTACTTTTTTTAACCCATCAAAAACGTATGCCACGAAATTAAAATGACACTAAAATTATTTAAAAAGATAAAGATTTTCCTTCTAACATAGTTAATGTTCACAAATTAGCCGAAACAAACCAATAATGTTTAGTCGAATTAATGAACCAAGTAGTAAAATATATATGGAATGATCTGAAAAATAAAATGTATAGCTATGGTAAAATTTCATATACTTTTGTATTTCAGTATCAAGTACGCATTCATTTAAAACCTTATTGTACGTTTGTTCTATTAAGCATATAGTTTTTATAAAGCTATTTTAGTTATAAATGAAGTGTGCAGTTAATTACTCGAGAAATTACTGGTTAGGGATACGTTAAAACTTTTATTTAAAAAATAATTGTATCATGAATATTTAGATTATTGTCATAAAGAATTGATGGTTTACGTTACCATTAAAATTCCATAAAACCAGGCACTTTTCCCAAAACAAGAATAGCCATATGTTGGCATACACAAAAAAGAATTTTAAATTATCAACTAAAAAGACTACATTTTAGCCTAGTAGTTGAATTGCATTGTTTACCTTAAATCCATGAAAACCGTATATTAATTCAATGTGATTCAATTTCAGTTGAGCAAACACGTTTATGCTGAAATATTAACTACAGGTGCTTCTGGCTGAAGTAATGGGTCATGGCTAAAATTGATAAATAAGCGCAAATGTGTTGTTTTTGTATTCAATGCATATCTCCTCCAGTAACAACCAAATATGCAGAAGTTGAGCATTCAGGAGAAGATCTTCAGCATTTTGATTGATATTATATCTTTATTTTAAACGGTAAAGCAAACACTGTCGCAAAAAACCTGCACAATTTGATCTGACGTAAATTCCTGTTTTGTTTTTCGTGTTACGTAATATGAAAAATGTAGGCACGGTTATGCGGAAATTAGAGATAGAAAACTGTATTTTAATATCATGCTGAACGATACAAGATTTCATATATGTCTCGTAACCGTTTTGTGACTGAATTATAATGTCCCTTTTGACAAGGAGACTGAAATTATTTGCAGTCTTTAAAAAGCTTTTCTATAAATGAACGATTTTTGGTCATAGTGACTTCGCAAATAAAACGACTACTTTTGTCTGTTAATTTGGTAACTGATCATTTTGAAAAACAAACCCTGGTTACTGTCTCATGTTGGAGACATGAAGCCCAAAATTTAAACAACTGACGCATAAGTGGTGTTTTATTTTTGCTATTGTCTCATATTTGGCCGACGCATATTACCTCTCATACGAAACATTCTCTTTGATATGAAAGTTCGTTTCTCGTTCTGTCAGATGAACAAGAAAAATCATAAAAAAATATTATTAAAAATATGTGTTTCACTTTTAAACTAATCACCAAAAATATTCACCAGCTCAATAATATAAACAAAATGTAACATGTAGCTCGTTTGGCTTTATAGTAATATCCCAATAAATGCAAGCCACATTTTCATTGCTTTCGTATACCTTCTTGGTAAAGATTTTTGGGTCTGCTTCGTACCAAAATGAATTGCTGAAGCAACAAAAAAATAGAACCTGATTTTTTATTCATAAAATATAATTATGTATTTGGGTAATGAAAGTCCAATGAAATACACCGTTTTCTCTCAAACTCCTCAGTTTTCCGCCAAAAATACTAAAGTTCAAAATTGAGTCACAATAATTTTTCTTTTAAGAAATACTGACGGAAAATAACAGACAACGTAGTCGTTTTAAAGCATAGAAAATTGCTATGCCTGCAACTAAGCTTGTATTTTTTAAATCGAAATGAACATGTTTGTCGTGATAAAAATTAAATTAAATATGATTAATCTTTTACAAAAGAGGACACCAAGCATCCTATATTTATAAACACCACTAAAATGATACCTCATGTAACTGTTTAAATTATCTTTGTGCTTTTAAAGTCTATTTCACTAATATTGTTTATTTTTTTATTTTAGGGAACTCAAAGCCACTTGAGGTCAACAATAGTCAACGGAAAACGTTAAAAATTTACCAGGAGTGCGACAACAGGTAAGCACTTTTATTTAATCTTGGCAAACGCTTTTAGCTTTTTAACGATCTACGCTGCAGTCAAAATACATATCATTTTGTAAATAGAGTTTAAAAGGTGTTTAGGGTGTATAAACTTATAGCGGTTAATTCTTACTGTCATCAACAAATTTTTCATCAATAAATTTTGCTAAATATGCTAGATTTGCATTCGTCACATGATATCGTTTTTGATATAAATTTTTGTTTACTTGCTGGATCTGTTATATCGGATCGTAAAACATCATTATAGGTTATTATTGTAATAATATGATAAATTTATTTTCGAATAACGAGTACATGACAGCAAAAGAACTCGTATCACAATATAGATATTTTATGTAGAAACATAATTCATTCATTTAATGATGCTAGTTAGTTAACAGACAAGGTTTACAAAACTATGATCATATTTTCTTGCGGAAAAAATGCCCCTTCCAAAAAGCAATGACACTTTACATCATGGAAATTAGTATAGAATTCTTTCAATTTTTCAGATTTACGCAAAACAGTTATCATCGTACTTTTATAATCGTATTTTAATTGGTCGGTTATATTAGTTTCTTCAAGCCATACAATTACGCGTAACAAATAGAGTTTTAGCTGTCCTTTATGTAAAGTTAAGCAGTACAAATTTTGATTTAAAAAAATTCAACTCGACCAAAATTTGATTTTTAACTGTAGGTAGCAGTCTGTTTTATTGTCTCCTTAAAATCTTGCAAAAAATGTTGTTTTTCCCATGAGAATCGCTCATCGCATTTGCATAACTGATAATTTTTTATTTGTTCAAATAAACACACAACACGAAGTGTGTGGTTTGTTCAATGCTAAAAAAGTTGGTGAGCAAACTTGAAAACAGCCAATTTTAGCTTATATTCAAGGAGGCCAGCAAATTGACATTTACCTAACAAAATCTTTCCATGAACCTTCGTTTTTTATTCTTTTGAATTAAGTAATTTAAATTTTTAAAATACTCATTATTGCCAGTTAACATCATAATTTAACGTGCTTTATTTATTGTTACATAAAAGGATTTGGTTAAAAGTTAAACATACAGAATAATACATTTCCTACGCTGTTTTTACAGAAGGGTACTTACATACGTCTAAACATGCTTTGTGAGCCCAACAATTTAAGCCCAGTAGTTGGTTTGCACTGTTTGCTAATAATTCACGTATGTTGATTGCAGTTGTGTTCAAATTAGCATTGGTTATCCTTGAAAACGGTATAATAATTGTACATCAATAAATGTTAGCTTGGCAAACACATTTATGTTGAAATAAATATCAGAGCACTGACTAAATTGACCAAGGCCGAACTGATAAATAAACACATAAATATATGCCATTTTTAAACCCGTCTGTTTTAGTAACGAGCAAATGTGAAAAAGAAAGGCATTCAGGCTTAACCTGTTTATTTGAAACAGTAAAGCATACGCTGTCCTTGTTTTATCTCAAGTAAATTCTTGTCATTTTGTTCGTGTTACGTAATAAGGACAACATTGGCAATATTAAAAGAAATTACCGATAAAATTTATGCATTATATTACTTACATATAGATAAAAATATATGCTGTCATATCTGTCTCGTAACCAAGCCATATATTCTTCAATGTGTAAACACTTTTAACATGTCTAAAATATAGTTCAATGTACATGTAAAAATGTGAAAAAGGGTGATGTCATATGTCCACGTTATTTATACAAACTGAGCCTGCGTATTATCATACCTAGATCCTCATTTACTAACAGAAAAGGGAACTGAGGCCGATAATAAGCAATTCATTAAAATACAAATGATATTAATATCGAGAAAATATAATAATTTATTGCATAAACGAACTGCGAAGTAAATAGCAAGTGTTGTCATATACTGATTATCTTGACCTTAGTTAGTAACATGCAACTTATCTGTCACTTGCATACCTTGTGCTTGAGCTTTTCATGGATGTCATGTCATAAACTTTGGATATAAAAAACTGTAGCTTTTGCCGGCTAGCACATATCACACCCGAGGAGGAGAGAGTTATTAACTGAATAGTAGCTTCGCATCAATGCTAAATGTGTAAGTGCTTGATAGTAAGTAAAAAATGACCAATGACCATGAGTTTGATCATTTGTTGATGGGATGGAGTTAGTAATTCTTAAAATTTTTAAAAAAGCGAAGGAAAAGTCAACTTTAAATGTTTGTATATCGTCTAAAATTAAATTCAGTACAACAATCAATAATTTTCTACCCTCAATTCCTACGATTGTCGCGTTTTTCTTCGTTTTGACATGATTTTCATTTTGACATGTAACATTTTTGTAATTAATGTAAATAATATTGACAAGGTCATCTTTTGACAAGATCCCTTCGCAGGCAGATTGCTAGGTGTCAAAAGACATAGTTAGGGAGCACGGATATATATAAATTATGGGGAAAAGTTTTTTAGCTAAATAAACGACTAGTTTTGCCTGTAAAATAGAATACTAACCGTTTTGAAAAGTTTTTCACTGATAATTGTCTTATAATTTAGACCAAATAGCCCAAATATAGTAGTATGGGTTAAAAATGGTAAACATTTCTTAATAGAAATAATAATACTAACAGGAATGGCCAACCTCCAACCCTGAAAATTGAGGGCTTTTATTATGACTGTACTCTATCTCCTTGGATTTCAAAATTTTCGTGTTATTATGCATAAGACATATGATACCAAAATTAACTTGCGATTATCAACAATTTGTTTTCTTCAAAATAAAGCTTTTACTTTGGGCGTTTTAATGTGGATTTGGCGTTTCCATGCAATATTTTTGGTATCTATTGAAACATAGTACATCATGAATAATTTTATTAAATGATTATAGTAAGTATAAAGCCTCCTTCATTAATATTGTTTAATTTTTGTATCTTTTTAGAGAACTAAAAGCCACTTGAGGTGAACACAACTCATCGGACAACTTTCGAAGTTTAGTAGGAGTGCAATAACAGGTAAGTATTTTATCTAAATGTTGGCAAACACTTGAGACTTTTTAATAATCAAAACAGCACTCAAGCTACACTTTACTTCGTTTATTTCATAAGTACATTTAAAAAAGTATTTCTAAAGAATGAACTAATAGAGTAGAAACACACTCAATAAATGATGTTAGTTAATTTACATAAAAGGTTTACGATAGCTATATTTATAGTTTCCAATGAACACAAATAACCCTTAGAAAAATAATGGCACTTTGCATCGTGAAAATTAAGATAATATTCTTTAGATAATTTTAACCTTTTAAATACTTAAATTCTATTTTATTTTCAGGAAAACCAGTCCTACTGACAATTCCTTTACCATTTCCATCATCATCGGAACACAGTGTCATAGTTTCTGAGAATAAATAAGTTATAAAGACGTTATTTTCTTAACCGTGGTATGAAATTTTTCATTAAATTATGTTTTCAGCTAACTTTTTGTTTTACATTGCAGCTAACGGAATCCATTTTGCATCTGCAGTGTTTAGAAAACAAAACCATCTCTTACTAGGAGGGCGTTTAAAGGTAAGCACTTTTTTCTCTATTTTCGTAAAATTAACAGGTTCAGCATGTAC
Source organism: Entomobrya nivalis (assembly GCA_034695485.1). Taxonomy (NCBI): domain Eukaryota; kingdom Metazoa; phylum Arthropoda; class Collembola; order Entomobryomorpha; family Entomobryidae; genus Entomobrya; species Entomobrya nivalis. The sequence continues at coordinate 2,303 of JAQFZH010003553.1, read as the reverse complement.
TGTAGCAAATAGTATTATCTTTTGAACTATTAACATGGCATGCTCATAAAGATGGCTCGTTGTACATTTAGACAACTATTGTTTTTACTTTTTTTACTCACCAAACAAGTATGCCACGAAACAAAATGGCACTGAAATTATTAGACAAAAGAAAGGTTTTCCTTTTAATTTGAGAAGGTTTACAAATTAACCCAAACAACCCAACATTGTTTAGTCGAATTAATGAACCAATTAGTAAAAAATAAATGGAATGATCAGAAAAATCGTTCATAAGACCCGTGCTGAATAACTTGTTTAATGTTGAACGCTGGTAAAATATCATGGCTTTGTTTTTGTAAATCATTACCACATACGCATTCATTTAAAACCTTTTGTTTCATTAAGCATATAATTTTTATGAAGTTATTTTAGTTATAAATAAAGTATGCAGGTAACTACTCGAAAAGATACTGGTTAGGAATACCTCAAAGCTTTTATTATAAAATAATAATTGTATCATGAATATTTGGGTTATGTTCGAATTTTTTCTTGGTTTAAGTTACCATTAGAAGCCCATATAGCGACGCGATTTTCCCGAAATACAAATTGCTATATATTGGCATACACAAAAATTGACTAAAAAACTATCAACTAAATCGACTAAATTTTAGCCAAGTAGTTGATTTGCATTGTTTACCTTGAATCCATGAAAACCGTATATTATTTACATGCGATTCAATGTCGGCTTGTCAAACACGTTGATGGTGAAATAAAAACTACCATTCCTTCTGGTTGAAGTGATGGGTCATGGCTAAAATTGATGGATAAGCGCAAATGTGTTGTTTTTGTGTTATATTATATTATAATAACAACCAAATATGCAAAAGTTAGGCATTCACGATAAAATCTTCAGCATTTTGATTGATATTATCTGTTTATCAGAAACAGTAAAGCCCACACTGTCAACCAAAAACTACATAATTACGCTACGGTTATACTTGTAATATTATTTGTGCTAGGTTATATGGAAAATTTAAAATGCTGATAGAAGTTTTAAACTAATATCCAGCTAAGCAATACATGTGTTCATATCTGTATTGATTTCTGTTATCAATTTAAAAAGCACCCTTTGACAAGGTTACTTAAATTATTTGCAAGCTTTAAAAAGCTTTTCTATAAAGAAACGTTGCCTTGTAAATAATAATTTTCTAAATATCTTAATTATAAAAAGGCAGAGAAGTACCGAATTCACAAATCGCAGTTTACTAGGTGTAACATTCTAAACTTTCATGGGGAGATTTAGTTAAATAAAAAGGAAAGCACCACTAACTTCTTCTTGTTCAATTTGCCAGTAACGCGTTTCGGAATTTATTTTCCATCATCAGACTGGACTTAATTAAATGTACATATTTTTTGATGCATGGCAGGCTGTTGTTTGATTTGTAGAATTACATCAAACCTGTCAATAAATTATAAATTTTTCGTATCACATGACAAAAATATGCAACTTAATTATGTTGACAACAATGATAATACAATACATGGTGAAAGTAACTAAATTAAAAATAATTAAAATATTCTCGTACTTACTTGATTCCATTTTACAACCATTAAGTATGTACATACCTGATTTATTAATAGATAGTACACATTTAATTTACCTTCTTAGTCATGTCAACTTAAATCCAAATAAAAAATATGTACTAGTTACTGCTGACATTTCCTCGATGTATTTAGAGTTGCCTATCCACTGTTGTAAAAATGAAGTTGTCAAGTTTTTTAATGAAATCAACCAACCAGAAATACCCCCTTTCAAAGTTAACTCGCAGCAGCTTAAATCTCTTCTTGATCTTAGTTTAGACTACAATTTTATTGAATTTGAAAAAGATTTATACTTCCAATTCAAAGGAATTCAAATGGGTAATAGTGCCAGCGTGTCAATTGCTAATATTACAGCTGCACTTCAGTTACAATCCATTTGGAAAAAAGAAATGGTATTTAAGAAACGATTCATAGACGATATCTTTTTAATTTTGGATGTAACTGATTTGTCAGGAGATTTAAAAATTTATCTTGATAATGCTTTTACACACTCATTTCTAAAATTTTCATTTGAATTCAGTTTTACTCAAGTTAGTTTTCTCGATCTGAATATCATGATTAATGAAAATAATGAAATTACTACTTCTCTGTATAAAAAGCCAATGAGTAAACACGAATTTCTACACTTTAATTCAAATCATCCATCACATAATAAAATTGCATTACCATATTCATGTGGGTTGAGAGTAATTAGGTCCTGTTCAGATGAGAATATAAGAAAC
>JAQFZH010003552.1:0-13633 GCA_034695485.1 Entomobrya nivalis | reverse complement strand
TAAGTGTTTACTGGTGATAATTTTAAATGTTAGACTAAATCACTATTGACTTTAGATTATTGTCGTTAGTTAAAATAAATCTATATTCTATGAACTAGCAGGCTAGCAGTGTACAAGTATATCGTATCAATTCGCATGTGTGCACTAACTATTAATGGCGTTTGGAGTGGCGGTTGTTATTATTATGGAGCCATATTTTTTTCTATGTACTTGTGACTCTGTGACTGCACCAATGGCATCGTGCTGATCACAAAGATCGCACGTTTATATGAGCTGTTTGTTTCCCATTTTCGATTGTAAGTGAAGCAGCAAAATATGCATTGTCATAGTTTTCTTGACATTTTATGAATGTTACGCAGAGTATTTATGTATGCCATTGGAGTTAATTACTGGAGGCTATGGGGTGTGCCAGTGTGACTTGGGCAGGAACAAATAGCCTAACTTTTAACTTATCTCAACCATCTCCTATCTGATCATCTTTATGTTTATAAGAGAAAGAATGTGTTGTGTATGGATGCATGATGATGTGATGCTCATTTCTCCATAGTTAATCGACGACCCCCATTGCACAGGCAACGGACAACAATAAAAGGGACAAATGAAACGTTGTGCGAGCGAGAATAATGGAGAAAAACCAGAGAATATACGAGCACTCTAGCTATTCATTCAGTCACACTGTGATATTGGCGGAAGATGATGACCATCATCGTATAGTAATAATACTGATGATGATATAGCAGCAGTGCAATCTATTGTAGCATACAATTTGGTACGCATTTTACTCTTTGCACTCATAGAGCAATTTTCATGTATTCTACCCTTTTATGTGTAATTGAATGTTATCTCTCTTCTCTCTCGCCGACTGCTTCCTTTACTATTATGCAGTATCGCGTGCAGTTCGCATTTTCTCTTATTTCCACTCATATGTGTCCATAAACACACGGTGTATGCTTATTTAGTGAAATCAACCAAAAAGTAACAGGATTTTCCGTATTATGTGCTCAATGAGAACCAATCTATAAGTCTGAACTTTCCAGGGACAAAATATACACACTTGACGGTGGAACGTCATAAGGGCTTACATGGGAAAACGAAGATAAAAATAATGTCGTGAATGAATAAATATTTTATGGGAAGAGACAGTGAACGTGCAAGTTGAAATGAGTACAAGTATTTTAATGCAAGACCGTCGCTGATGTCGATGTTCTGTTCTTGACTCTTTTGTTGTTGCGTAACGTCAATGTATACATACTAATAATAAAAAAAATAATAATATAATAAAAACAACAAAATTCGTGGTACTGTACTTACACTATTGATTGTGAGTTGATTATGAAAACGGTGAGCAAAAAGGGAAGGAGGGGAACACACGTTGTCGTATCGGAGACAGTAGTGGTGATAGTAACACAAGTGGCCGGGTGACAAAATTAATGAATTGGAAAAATGGAATTTGCAAAGCTTGAATGAATATACAAAGATGAGATGAGTGAGAGAGAATTTGGGTAAAAAAAAGAGGGACGAGGCATTGTACCATGCGTAGTTTTTTGTTACTGGCTTAGCACACGTGTATATTGTGTCCATGTACAGAAGTCGTGGACTTGTATAGAAAGAGGGAACAAATAATGTGCGTGCTCAAAAAAGTAACGGACTACTCTGTAAAACCGTACTTATGTATCGCTTTTCTCGCTTGACAGACCGTATTTATCTCCACATGGAAACATTTATTCTTTCTCCCTAAAATATGTACAAACAAGAGGGTGAAATATAAAAGGAATTGGAAATATTGGAAACGGAAGTTGAGTGAGTCGTTGTTCTGTTGTGTCTCCTAAAAACGTTCTCTGCGTGCGTTGTCCTATTATAGTGGAACATATACAAAGCTGGTTGATTCTACACCACTTTTTTATGTTCATAAATTCACTCAGGGCACACGCAACATACACATTGACAAAATGCATCTTGATATTTGGTATACATTTACCAACCCTTAACCATTGTTGTTGTTTTTTGTAAAGAAAGTAGAGAAAGGGCATAACGTAATTCATTTCGGAAGCGCATTTTTATTCCAGTAAAAGAGCATATATGAGTGCTATGATTGCACTCATATGTTTTTGTTGCTGATAAGACTTTTTCTTCTTCTTTATCCTTAAATTCGTAGTATTATGGGATACTTTTTGTGTTCATGTGAGAACTCACTATTATGCCTGTTTTTTGGATGGAAGAGCATCGTAATGTAATGCGCTGTTATCAGCAACCATGAAACCAAAAAAAGAATAATAAAAATGTATACATTGCACGCCACGTGCATGCATATGTGGATGAGAATGAGATGAGGATAGAGTAGCCATGAAAAATTGTACATTTCCTTTTTATCGCTACTTTATCGTTATTCCTATCAGACTTTTTTTTGCAAAAAAAAGGAAAAAAAGATTTTGTTTTTTAAAGAAGAGACATTTTGTGGAAACGGAGAGAAAAGAGAGTGAAATGGAGAAAAGAAAGAAGATAGAGTCAATGCTCGAGATTTTACAATGCATAAAAAAAGATGATCGTTCTCATCATTATTGGAATCATACCATATCAAGTCATACGCGTTACCTCCTTTTTGGTGTATTGAAAGCATTTTATCAATCATGCCATAATAGAAGAATTATAATATATTTTGCTATACTAACTCCATTCACCATTGTGAGCTTGCTTTCTCTTCTGAACATTTTTTTTCTATCTTTTGTACAACAACTACGACGAGTATGCAAAGCACCAAGAAAGAATGGAAGTAAGAAGTTGAGCATGAAGTATTATGCTCTATAGAGATGCAAAGAAAAAAAAGAGAAATGCTTATGACTCTAAAGCTTTTAAGTGTTTTCATATCATCATTTTTCTTTTCGTGGCTACTTTATGTATGCAACTTAAAATGCTCTTCTAGCCCTCTTTCCTATATACACAAGTTGTATGCTTTAATGCTGTCAGTAATCCAGTTTCTTTTTTTATCTCTCTACTACTTGTTCTTTCAAAATCCAACCAGCCCTCTATAGTAATAATAGTAATAATAATGGGTGAAATATATGCGCATTTAATGATAATATGGAATCGTTCTAGTTAGCCAAGTTGTATGTGTTCTTGAAATTTTATGTGAAATATGTGAGATCACATAATATACGCATTTATGCTTGGAATATTGTAAGTATAGAAATAGAATGAGAGTGAGAGAGAGAGAGTGAAACAACATGAAATGGAGGAGGAGGAGGGTGGAAAATGTGGAATGCAAAAAAAACAGTAAAAGTTTAGCTTTTCTCATAAAAGATTTGCCATTCAGATTATCTTCCGGGATGATCTGTGACCCGATTTCCTCGTTATTCAATGATTTCCCAGCCTTTCCGCCTCTGTCCTTTTTTTACCGTTCATCTCGTTCTCCGCTGCCGCTGTTACTGATGCTACTTCTTTCTGGCTTTGATCAAATATACACTGCTGTGCCTTTACTATTGGAATCGTTAAAGCCTTGCAGGCCCTTTGACTTCACTTGGTGTAACGAACTGCTGCATATGACTGCGTGGTGCCTGTATGCATGCATACTTATAAAAGAACACTTACATGCATATTTCCTTGTGTGTGAAAGAAGATGAAAAGAAATAGAAAACGAGCATTACTCTGACGGAGTATGTACCGCCTGAATCCATACAGAAGTGAGCTGAGTGTCCCTGTATCTAATGAAACGTCAAATATTTCAACTTGCTTTTATTCCCAAAACCGATGAGTGCGCGTTAGTATAGTATATGAGCCACACACTCCAACTCACATATATTATAAGCATGCTTAGCATGTAGCTTCGCAAAATGCGTACACAATCCTGCAGGAAGAAGAAAAAAAAACTGAAATTCGACGAATAGTTGTAATATCATCATCCTCTTACTTCCTCCTCAGCAAATGTAGGTTAGCTTGGTTTTGGTAAGGAGTTGAGAAAATGAGCCTATTTTGGGCCATTATATTTCCTCTTTATTCCTCTACTGATGATCAGTCTCTGGAAACCGGAATCATTACTTTTCCCATTACAAAAAATAATTATATGACAGTTTTTATATTGACTAAGGCATTTTAATTTTGATGCAATGCATGGCCATATTGAATCGAAATATTTTACATTTGTCCTTTTTTGAATCATGATTAAAGAGAACGTTCACATATTTAAGTCGACAAAAGGTATCTTGATCCAGTTATCCACCTTTCATCTATCTGGAAAAGTGCTTTGGTGTCTGTTTTTGCACCACAGCGTGTGTCCTCTGATCAAAGTGTCTCCTTGAATATCCTCATAATCCATTTCATAGCACCTTTCCTAAATTGCATTGGTGGATTTGCATTTTCCACCGTATGGAACGTACGTTCGATTATGAGCAGGCACATCCATGTTTGTTCCTCGAAATCTCTGCAGGGGAGATACATACTTATACGTGCATACACAATTGTAGATAGGCATACCATGTAGACATGAAATCCCCCATGAAAATTTTTTCTCGAAGCAAAAAAAGTGAAAACATTGAGCACAAGCAACTTTTTATATATTGCCACCGCCACCATCACACCGACCTTAATTTTTTTTTCTCCCTAGTGAAATATTTTGACAGGAGTTGAAGCATCTTTTTGCCATATCTCTCCTTTCACATTATTATGTATACTTTATGCCAACATCTTAATGCTTCACTGGAAAAAATATATTGACATCATCGCGTACTTAAGAAGGTTATGAGAAGTTTTCAAAGACTTTCAGTCAGCAGCACATAAAGAGACAGGAAGATACACTGTTTTTTTTCTTACTTACCCTACCAACTAAGCAAAAGTGCCTACAATGTTGTAGTAAATAGTTGCATATTAGATCGGTTCATTGGTTTGGAACCACGGGGAAGCCAGGGAGACAAAATAATAAAATGTGTTGAATGTTTACACTACTTGAGATATTACTTTTTTCGCGGTTTTCCTTCTTACTTTTATTATCTTGCTTTTGTATTTGGAGGAAGAAGGGTGAAAGTAAGGCAATAATGTATTATACGGCACGATTGTTTTTCATGCATGTGCTACTATTGTGCTGATAAAAATATCATAATGTTCATACACAAACATGCACAACCTGCATATGATCTGGATGTCACATAAAATACCTATTTTCAATAACAACCGTGTATGCTTTGTTTTTCTATAACATTAATATAGCCATATGAGTCATGTGATCTTTCAGGAGGAGAGATCTGCTAGTTTGTGCTTTGATTCCGGGTGCTTCGTAGAATTTGTTTGGGCAAAGCAGTCAAATATTTCCCTGAATCAGAAAAGGGAAAACACAATAAAAGTCATGCATGGAACATATATAGGCTACAGGTAATATTTATGAAAACGTGGAGTGAAATTGCCTCAAGGATGAATAGTTGAAGTGAGTTTGCTTGTGATGATGTGCGTGATGCAAAACAAAAGCAAAGGAAAAATTGAGTGATGAGAAATGAAAATAGTGAAAATCCGGATTGTATATTTTACTTTCCTTTGATGCTAACAACGTCAAACTTTTTTTTTGTATTCAGCTTTTGTTAAATGGACTTTTTATCGTTCTGTGAAGCAACACAATAGGATGGTCTAAAATGGCGAACAGTTTTCACTGATCGCATACATAAAAATCGTTTGTTCATACAGCTTATTTATCTAACCTTTCTACGATAGATTAGGTATGTAATTATTATTTTTCCTGTACCAAGAACAATGCATTTTTCAAATCATCATGAATAGAGAAAGCATTTGATTTGAGCAGCACAGTAAAAACCAAAGCGTCGATTTCACTTTCACTTTGTTTTCTTAGTCTGCTGATATTACGTTTACTCAGCAAGTGAAAACAGAGTTCTTTTGTCTTCAAAGTGCAGAAAATATATTGAGGATATAGGTTTCTAGTGAAGGAAAGAAAGAAAGAAATAGCACAAATTGTAAGCATAAAAGAAGTAGACAGAAAAAGGTGAAGATTTCCGTTTGCGCGATTACTTTGTACATTTGCTGGATTGGGGGAAAGAGGAATCACACAAGTTATACTTGAGCGTTTTTATAACAAGGAAAACGGAATTTAAAATGTATTTTTATTGGAAGGGGGGTATAAATGTGGATTTTTATGGTATAGTGGTAAGCAAAGCATTTACTTGTAAGTGTATACCAAACTCTCTGGAATTTGTACAATACATAGTTCATCTATAGATTGACTGTGAGAATTGAGTCGTTTGCTTGTAGTGCATACAAAATGGGAAATGCTTATTTCGCAGGTTATTCTCTTGTTACGTTTGTGTGTGTGTTTCATCCAGTTTCCTTTGTGCGTAGGGATAAGATAGTTTTAACAAGAAATTTTCGGGAACAAAATCTTACTCTTTTGGTGGAAATATGCAAGTTGCCTTTGTATACAAAAAGAGGGAATATATTCAGACATTTATAGAAGATGAAAACACACTTCCTTTTACCCAGTTTCTTGGAAATGGTTCCCAGTTCTACATTCAATTTTGAAATATTGCGAGTCTTCACCCTATGATCAAGAGATAGTCATTTTTCCTTGAAGAGAAAAAAAGTCAAAATCATTACTTTTTGTGGTTAGGGAATTGGAACAATCATGGTTTTCTCTACCTATCCTACTCTCACACATTGCGTGCAATTCTGTATTCCTCAAGAAGCATCTGTATTCCTTGGTTGGAAGAGAAAAAAACAACTAAGACTTTATATCATCGAAAAAATTTGTCTCGTTTTTCTTCAGCAAAAATGACCTGACGCCGTAAGAAAAAAAACACACAAGTATATAAGCCATCATATTTTCCCCTTTTTACTTTATTTTTTTGGTACGATTTTCCAATAAAAATAAACTTTTTTGCTTCATCTTGCTTTCTTTCTTTCACTTGGTTGTTTTTTTGTCAGCGAGAAAAAATTATAAAAAGAAGAATGAAGAATGATCCAACAAAGTTGTGCTTTCTTCTCCATTCCCCTCTCTCTCGGAGATGATGAGCCGTGGTCGACGTGTATATAAATGAGCACTCATGTATCTCTATCGCTCCAAAAGAAACAGAAAAAAATAACAGTTAAGATTTAGTTGTTGATAGTTATCATGTAATGCTTCTAAATGTATACAACGTTCTTATTGAATTCTTCAAAAGTGAACATTTTATCAAGGAATTTTTCTTATTTCTCTGTGTGTCCTTCCGATTGGGTTGTCTATCTTCATTTTCTTGAGTACTAGCAGGAAACATTTGCTTTAAAGAATGAGTATTGTGAGAATAATGATGATGACGACTATTTGTGTGTTCTAAAAAAAACTATTGGATAAATTGCCGTAGCTTGGATAAATTGTTAAAATGTTACTAGACTATAATAGTTTTATCTTCTCAAGAAATACGTAAGCTTTTATTGGAAGTTTTTTTTTGATTTCTCTAACTTACAACACTATTTCTTCTACCTCAATCCTCTCAACTCACACAATAGCAGTAGAGTCAGAACATTTTTTGAAAGTTGTTTATATAATCTTGGTTTTCCGTGTCGAAAGGTCGCATCTGATCGTCTTTCCAAGGATTCAATAAATCATGGCATGAAAGGACCAGACTAGAAAGAGTTCTATGTTCAGCTTCCTTATTATCCATGTATTATCATGGTACTATGTACTATTACCACCACAAAATCTTGTTGGTTTCTTATTCAGAGGTTGAATGTGTTTTTTTTATACCAGTGAGGAAAACTCCATCCTATTATTATTGTTATTATGACAAAAAATTCAGTAGATTTTTTTCTTGTAATACTTATGAGATTCCCTTATTATTATTTTGGAAAGGTATAGAATAGTCAGAGTCCGTTGTGGATTCAAACATTTTACCTCTTCTTCTTGTCATGTTATATTACTCTCAAAATGTCATACCAAGTGTATAGACATAGAGAAAGGGGAAAAAAGTTCCGTGTGGGACATATGTACATTTCCACTTTCCTAATACTTTTTTCTACGACGTGCAATATAAAGGTAGTGCCTAGCATGAAGAAACGGTGGATTGTTCCAAAAAAATGAACAAACTTACAAATATACCTTAGCAGCTGAAAAATAGAAGTTGTGAGAAGAGAGCATAACGGAGAAACGGAGCAATTGGTTTGTTTATTCATTCGTTCATTCATTCACTCCTTTCCCCATGTCTTATTTGTACCCCTATTGCTCGACTGCTCCATGTACAAGCTCTCATCTGCGTCTTACTCCTCTTGCTCTACTGAGATTTGGGAGCTTGGGAGTACATCACAGAATTTCTTTTTTACTTGGTTTCAAAAATAAACTTAAGCTTTAAAAAAAGGAGGCTTATTACTCCGACTTTTTCTAGAGGGACAAGTAGAAGAAGTGGATTTCTTTGTATTATATATATCTCTCTCTCCTTCTCAATGATGTGTTTTGAAATTTACTCAGTTTGCTGATCTGTTTGCTGGCTTATGTACATGCTACCCTTTTTTTCTTTCAAATACATCCACAAAACCCAAAGAAAGAAACTTTCTTTCGGAGTTTAATGGAATGACAAGCACATTGTGCGGTTTATTTTCCTATATGAAGGAAGAAAGCGAGAGAGAGAGAGAACAACATTGCATTTTGGAATTGTTTCCCGGTCCCCACAATTCTCTTTCTCTCTGTCTTTGCTGACATCTCGTCGTAAATATTTTGTCCAACCAAAGTGGTGCATCTATCTACATATTATTATAAACATTGGAACAGCATTCCCTCTCTCTCTCAAAGAAGTAAAGTAACTAACAATAATAAATTACTTCATTGTAAAGCGTTCAAAAACACGTTATAAACTTTCTTCTGCAAGGAGAACAAGTAGAAGATAGATTTTTGCTGTTTGTTTCTCTCATTCTATCCCTGCTTATTCTCCCTCCTCGTCCATATTGTGCACGTATGCAAGCAACCTGTTTTGTTTGGTATAAAACGGGGAAGGACCATAACCAGGAAAACTAGTACTGGATACTTTCACTGTCCTTCTCCCTCTCTTTCAGAGACAGTTTTATTACAACACGAAAATCTATGATATAACTTACTTCCCCCTTCCACTACCACTGCCGCCACTCTCCTTTTCACACTCACTCGCCAAACTTATAAAACAACTTTATACTCGACGTTTTTCCTAAGAAGAGGAGAAAAAAATGATTAGACGCTGTCTTCGTGTATGCTGAATGTATGTGTGTTGTTGAAAAACTTGAGTAAATACACATCTTCTCTGTATCTTTTAGTTGATAAAGCCTTTAAGCCAGTGAGTGCAGTGCATTGCGTGTGCATAACCATGTCGGCGTGGCAGCGGAAGGCTCTGTTGATATAATACTACACGTTCATTGCTTCAGATAGTCTTTCGCAGGAAAATAATACCGTTCCAATGAACTCTTTGCCTGTCGTTCCAAAACAACATATTTTTATCCTTGCTCTTTGTGCAACACACATAATAATAACTCGCAACCATATAAAATATAGTGAATATTAAGATGGTAAATTTTGGAGAAAGCCCAATGTGAGCACCATGTTTTAATATCCCTTTGTAAGCTTTACAAATACAGAGCAGAAACTATGTTTTGTGGATAGGTATGTGGCAAATCATATCAGAATAAAATGCATCGCATGCACAATGCCATGGCTAGGTTTACTACTGGTTTCATTTTTTTGAAAGGAGAAGAAGGCCTTCTCCATTCCAAGTCCATAAAGGTCATGGTGGTGATGGCAATGGAGTGCGGAGTGTATGCCAAGAAAAGAAAATTCCTGTTGATGATAATAATGACCAGCAGGATGATGTTGATGGCGGTAATCACGATGATAGTAGTGCGATATGATGCCAACTTATATAAAAGATGAAGTAAAGGCTGAAAAAAGGAAATCATGATTTTCTCTCATTTTTGCTCCAGTCTTTGTCGCAGAAGATGATTATTATTACGATTATTATTATTATATCTACGGATGTAATAAACTCTTTTCAAAACAAACATTCATTGCCAGATTGTATGGATGATGTTGAGATGATAATTTTTTCTTGGATGTATTCGCATATGCTTCTATCATAATACAAGTTTACAGAGGGAGAAGGAGGGTTGGGTGCTTCAGGAAAGAAAAAAATCGAGAGAAAAAAGGAGGACAAAGTATGGAAAATGGGAGATACGGAAAGAAAGCACCAGATCTTAATTTTGAAGCAAGAAGAAAGCACCTTCATTACTTTTATTCATGCCGTTACTTCTATGTTGCTATACTGTTATCTGTCCCTTTCCCTTGTATGAAGGAAAAGTAGTTATTATTATTTTGTGCACATGTTGGGAGACTAGTGGGCTACGTCGTAGTAGGTTTTTTTCTTTCTCAATAAGTTTCATTAGGGCGCCTTTGTTCAATATTTGAAAAGAAATAAGTGGTGCAAACATGTAATAAAGTCGAGTTTTATAAAGGAAAAAAGGTATTACACGTGTGTAAAGAGTAGCAGTTTTCGTAATCCAAAGGTTGCTTAATGAGGATTTGTCCTCTATGTCATACGAGATATTTTTAGCAGAGTTTGATTAAGCAGTTCTAAGAAGCTCCATGGTTTAAAAAAGAAAGTACGTGGTTTACATAAAAAATTGCATATTATTAACCTTAGGGGGTTATGTGACATGACATGAGTTTCAGACTGGTGTAAACCGTCATTCGGATTTGGTCTGACAAATATGTGAAGTTTCAGAATACGTTGAGTATGCAAGACAAGAAAAATGAGTTGAATAAAAAATATGTCGGAAATTTTGCTAGATATGGATGATGTATAAAATATGATAGAATTTTACATTGAAAAAATTGAATCTCTCAAATTGTATTACAATCGGGCACATTTAAGCATACATGTGGAAGACATGTGTAATAATAAAGTTATTTTTGTATTTTTGCAGATGAGGGATTTCTACGAATGTCACGAGGTGGAGAGGCGTTCGGGCGCCGACCGCCTCCACCACCACTTATCCTAAATCCACCACATTTGTCAACACAACCTCCACCTCGCCAATATCCAACACCTCTGCCATTTCCAAAAGATAAAGGCAGACTCCCATCCGTACCACCTCAACAAAGGAGCGATCAGATTTCGGCAAGTGGGGAGAAAGGTAGTTTGGAGAATGTCAACAGCAATCTTGCCAATCGAAACCATAATCGTAACAGAGGAACAAAGTCTGATGTAGATAAAGTGGGAAGTGATGAGGGTGGAAATGGTGGTCTCAAGCCAACTGGTCCCGATGCTAATGGACACCAGTCATCCAGAGGATTGGAAAAGGACGTGAATGGAGTCTTTTCCAAAGTTTCACAGTCCGCGGTGAATGGCGGCACTTCTGGAGGCTCGTCGTCCTCTGGTGGAGATGCAGGGACAGAGTCAGATGCACATCCTCTTCTTGGAATTACCCCAGCTGCTCCTGGTGAAGCCTTCGATTTCAATCCCATTCTTTCAAACCCTGCTGTCACTCGTATTTTAGCAGGAAGTTCCGGTAGAATTCCCCAATGGGAGCCAGCACTCCCTGATCTACATGGTAATAGTCGAATGAATATATAAACACTCTTGCATCCACCTATACAAAATACAATATTCCACTTACTACTTCCGCAATGCAATCCTGTCACGATACTCCTGTTCCAAGTTTTCAATCCCATCATTGTTATTGTTATGCTTTCTATGATATATATTTGTGCCTGGTTCCCTCTATCCAAAAACTCAAGTTTTTACCTATTCCATTATCCTTTTCCCGAGGGTATTTTTTATTAAACCAAAGTAGTCTTGAATACCTAATTGAATGGGAATGCTTATCGTTATGTCCTTTTTCAGTTCACGTTAGCAAAAAAGAATGCATTAACCCTTAAATGAATTTCACAATAATAATAATAAATTTGACTATCTTTTACAGAAATAATTCCGGATGTCAACTATACAACGGATGTTTTGGGTAACCGAGGATACCCTCACGGGCACATCCCTTCGCAACATCAGTCATCTTCAGGAAACGATAACCTGAATACTGTATCCTCCCCAGATAATGGAGGCTCCAGTGGAGGTGGTAGTGGTAGCACTATTAGCAATAGTAATAACTTATCAGGAAATAATGGTCACGGTGCTGTCTTCAACCCGAAGAACCCTATTTTCGTGCCATCACCTGTCAGTTCCAAGGGCTCATCCACGCTCTATAATATGGATCAACTGACAAATAACATCGCCATTCCCAAGCATACGTTGCCAAATCCAAGTAACCTTGCAACATCCAGAAGCACCATTCTTGATGATGGTGGTGACAATGGTGGTGGCAGTGGCAGCAGTAACAATAATTACTATGGTGGAAATAGCCAGGGTAGTAGCATCGGACTGGGTGGTGGTAGTCTGGGAGAGGAGTCAGACAGAGACAGTAGTGGAAATAGTCATCATGATCGTTATCCACCAACTTCTGGCAGTATCGGCTCCAGTAATCATTTGGATGGAAGCCGAGGGGAAGGAGGGGGTCCCTACTTCTACGACGAAGATGAGGCCGGGATTTCAGAGGACTCGGCAAGAAGTCACGTTGCCTCCAACCCTAGCGACGGTCAAGGAAAAGCGGGTATCTGGAAAGATACGAGTGCTGGGCATACTGGCCAAGAGTCACTGGATTCCCGTGATGAAAATGGTATAACACACAAACTACTATATATAACCCATTTCCAATAACAAGGAAAAAATACTCGTTTCTCATTCAAGCTCCTTTTAGTACATAGATGGCCGTTCAATTCTTTGTTTTAGTGTACTTGTGTTTAGCGAACGCTTTCTGCGATATAATAATAACCATTCATTCAACTACTACACATTATGTCTCCATTCTTTTCCATCTCTATATTATGAAATGAGTCTATCGCAATCACCATTATTTCAACCACCACCACCGTAGTAGCAATATTGCGAAATGTTAATGCTCGAAATCATCAAGCCTTTTGATAAAAATCCAAAGAAACGAAGCAAAATAGTCGCTATTAGTGTCAAACGCATGCCACTAAGTGATACTTTCTAAATATCACTCCAACGCCAATAACAGCATCAACGGTAGCGGTAGAAGTGGTGTCGCCGTTTTGTTGTGTAGCAGTGGAAAAAAGTGTGATCGTAAAGTGGGTTATACCCATACCACCGTTAACATTATTGTATGTATACACCCACCAAAATGTTTTGACCTACCATATATAGAGAACTTTACAACTGTGTATGGCTTGTCCTTGTTTTAATGTACCATTGTATCTTTTGAAGAGGTTCCTCCTACTATCAATTCAGGACAAAAATCATCAGCCATTGTCATTAGCTTTTTTTGTATTGCTCGAGTGGTTGAAAAATGGTGACCTCTCTGACATTTCCCTGCAATTCATTTGAAACGTAGTAGATTTTTCAGACACATATGTATGCGTAGCGTAAAATAAAACAGGTAAAACACCTGTGACAGATAACGCACGTAGACAATTAAGAAAGGAGCCGGCTGGGCCGGCAAATAATACATAGTCACAAAAAACTACAAAAAACATACAAAAACACAAGAAAATTAAAACACCCAAGTGTCCAAAACTATCGAGTTTTGGACCATGGTCATTTGACAAAGTTTGATCCCAATACTCTGATCTGTCGATTGGTAC
>JAQFZH010003551.1:0-13633 GCA_034695485.1 Entomobrya nivalis | reverse complement strand
ATTTTTAGGCTACAGATAAGCAGTGAGACTACTGGAACGGTATTGACATGGTACCACATCAACATTCGATCATCCATAGTTTTTTCGAAGTTAATTACATGGGGATTTGTAAGATAACCCTTCCAGGACCACGTTTGTTTGTACATTTGTGGAGACTTCCTTTGAGTTGGTGGATGAAGATACACGTTCGCTTCACAATCTAGATTTTTAATTTTGAGTTGAAACGACTCTGAGAGAATTTTTGCCACATATTTAGCTCCCATTTGATATGGTGGTAGTTTGGCTCTGTCAGTTTTGACGTTATGACAAGTAGAATGTTGGCTCGTTAATTTTGAATACACGGATACAAGTTCATATGGAAATATACGCCGTGTTTTACAGTGCGATATGTATCGAAGAAGAACAATAGGTTGAGTTACGATTTCAAAGTCAATATTCAACCCTTTGAAATTCATCACACGTATGTTGCAGCCGACGAATGCATTTAATACGTCGATTTGCTTGGCAAGATCGTTTCTTAGAAACTCCTTCAATGTCGTATATTTAAAACAGCTAATCTTCCCTATCATTAAGCAGCAAAAGATAAACAGTGAGAATTTTATTTTTATTCTTGTCCCCATTTTACGATCCAAAGTAAAAAATATCCAGGTGCTTTTTTCAACTAATTTGGGTAGTTTGAATCCACTGGCCAACGGCTCAAACCTGAAGGTCAAACTGACAAGCAGTAATTATTTTTTTGGGTAAATATTTTTATTCAATTCTCAATCAAGTCGGAAACCGCGCCAACTGCAAAGATTCAGGAAACTTCAATCTAAGTTCGTGTGAAAGTTGAACTATTTCTCGAATACATTCAATAGCTAGTTTAAGCTTTATTCAGAAGTCTAGATTATTTTGAAAGCTGAGAGAAATCGATATAAAGCTGGTTATCAAACCAACATATATTCTGTACATATTTGATAACTTACTTGACTGACAAGATGACACGATAATTAAAACCCAGAGGTTAATTAACTGGAAATAGTCTTGTTATGTAAGAAGCTACTCCAGTAGTTTTGCCACCCTAGTAATATTACTTTAGTATCAATAACCAATTAAAAACGAAATAATTTTCAAATTATAAATTCAGAAAGAAAACGTGTTTAGATCAAAAGGCTTGTATTAATATCCAGATATTTTGTATTCAAAAACTTAAATTATTACTGCATTCAGTAAAACTGGCGTAGTAGCGTGGCAAATATCTGTTTGTTTACAAAAGCAACCGCCCGGCATAAAAACTTGGAATTAGAAAACTTCGGTTGGTATATTCGAAACCCGTAATGTTTTGCAAAACCTTGCAAATGCACTGATGGTTGGGAGACCTACAACAGAAATATTGTTGTAAAAGTTTGCTTTTGCTAAGTTTCAATAACCACAAGTTTCCGAAAATAAGAAATCCAAGCAACCAATGAGACCTCGTGTGTTGTGTCTTGTCATAACAAGTTAAATATCTCCAATTAAATGTCTAAATGATATGCTTCTTGGGAATACTCAAGCATATTATACATACAATTAACATGCTGCTTGTAAAGCAGTTCATGTTAAACATATTGCATTGAACAAAATGGAATTATCAGATATGTGTCCTCAAAATGAGTTTCCATTTGGAAAGTTAATCAACTGGCACGTAGTAAACATATTATTTATTCAAGAAACTTATTTCTTTTGTCTTTCTAATAAACCAAAGTGCTACCCTTTCCTTAAATTCACTTGGGGTAATTTAAACAAATTAGCTTGAATTTGACATACAATGTTTGGAATTTGTATTCTAGTATACTTAACTGCTATTGTCTAAGCATTAGTATAGATAGAAGCAAGTCTTACAAAATAAAACAATTATCCATTAAAATTTCTCATTAGTTAATTGTCTTTAGTGGTTCTTGTTATTGCATGTAAGCTTTACCTTTAGGTTTAGTTTTATAAAAGCTCATTTACAATAAAATACTCTGAGGTCATCCGATTAACTAAGGCAGCTCCTCAAGTCTTTACACTATATCCCGCAGTGTGACCATTGCATCTTATGTCACTTCCTAAAGTATTCATTGTCTCTATTTTAAATTGGTGAGAAAATGAAAAGGAAACACTTAAGACCAGTAGTGATTTGGTTTACACATAAATCTACTAGAAAAAGGAAAAATTCAAAGTAGTCTAAATTTACTGGGAGATTCACAAGTTAGATTATGTTCAACATTTATATCTAAAAACACTTAATTACTTTAACATTCTAAGCATTTTATTATCTCAAATAGTACATTCTTTTCTATACATTTTAGTTAAATAGTTAATTGAAACATACTGTTTACTAAACCCATTTTTACACTTGAATTAGATGACATCACTGCAGTCAAATTGATACCGATGAGCCTTATAATATGCTAACTTAAAATGTGATGTAGGTATGGCGACTTTTTAAAGTAAAATGGAAGAACGAGTGTTGCTAATTTATTATGAATTGTTTAAAGACATTCCCCTTGTTAAACAAGCGATGCAAAGCCCTTGACAGTAAGCAGAAATCACTGAAGGTATAAAGTAGCAGGTATTGTTGACCACCTGTAAAACTTTCACTAAGCAATGATATTTAAAACTAGTGGTAGGGTATTCACATTTTGCAGAAATCGGATAATTAAATTCGTGTTATATTTAATATGCGAAATCTATATTACGTTTTTACCGCACTTTTTTGAAAAAGATGTAACATCTATGCGTTTTGAGGATGTATGGCTGAGTTGCAAAACATGTGGAAAAATTGGTGAAACACTTTGCTAGCTGCTCTGAAAAATTTGCCTTGATAAGGTCGTCGCTCAGAATGAAGTAGGAGAAGAACCAAGTGTAGCCGTTCATACCGATACCATCTGCACCTCACGTGATACCAAACAGCTCGGACTCCTCAAACTTTCTGAACATTTTGCTGAACTCGGCCAACGTTTCTTGGTCGACCACTTCCGCCATCTACAAAGAAAAAAATATTAATTGGTATAATTCCACGACAAATATAATAATTAACCTTAAATTTGCAATTTAATCAGCTTCAAAATTAAAGTATATTTACTTTGATCCGACGAAGAGAAAAGAAGGAACAGCTGATTTAGTTCAACGTCAGGTCACAGGTCAACGAAAGATAGAAAACAAACTTTAAAATATAATAAATGTTATTTATAAAATTTATAAAAAGTAATTTACTTACAAATATAACTTAAAAATTTATAGTAAATAGTTAATTGGCTGTTTCAACGGTAATTGACTTTGGATAGATGATCAACAAAATCACAACCAAAAAAGCAGAAATATACAAAAAAAGAATAGACGTTTATAAATAGAGTGTTTTTTAGCACGACCAGTTGGTCAAATTTTCGATCTCGCCAATTGGAGTTATTTTTAGCGTACATTATTGCTAGACCCTTGAAAGATGTTCTGGCCAATTTTGGATCAATTCCGTAGTTCCTTGTACATACAGGGTGCAAAAACGTGTTTGGGACAAAAACAAATATTCATAATTTGGTCATTTAATTTTTTTCGAACCGAATAACTTCTACCTTTGCACAAATATTAAGAATACCCTATCCTTTAAAATCCTTGTTATGGAATTTACGTATAGGTTCATATGGCTCACGTATGGACAATTTAGTGACAAATTGCGTGGGCGGTAAAAATCTAACTTTTTCCCAAGGGGTGACCAAAATCATTTATGTAGCGACCATTGTACCCTGTTATGGTAGTATGTCACTGAAAAAAACTAGACTCAAAAATGACTAACTGTACATGAGTTATGGCCGAATTACTAAAATGACACAATGAAAATTCCGGAACAGTGCAGGTTGGGACCATAATTTATTTGTGTTTGCAAACCTTTAGCACACAGTCAGCATAGCATTTTCAAGCTGACGGTTTGGCCATTTAAACTGGATGTTATATTTGGTGTACGAATAACAGCTGTAAGCTCAGCAGACCCATGTACAAATTGGTACCATTTGTCAGGAAATTCGCAATTTGTACAAAACGTTCAGTTTTTTCAAATCAGAGCAACATATTTAAAATCCCAGCCGAACCATTTTGCCCTACTATAGTACCTACTCAAAACCACAAGAATTTTGCAAAAATCAGTAAAGGCAAAAAAATTCGAAGTGTTTTATTAAAGAAAAAAACAGCAAAAATTGTTTGATAAAATTTTCAAAATTTTGATTTATGCAAGTGATGCATCTTAAAATTAAATTGTATTCATTTCTGATTACTTTCGTAGTCATCACTTGCATAAATCAAAATTTTGAAAATTTTATCAAACAATTTTTGCTGTTTTTTTCTTTAATTAAACACTTCGCATTTTTTTGCGTTTAATGATTTTGCAAAATTCTTCTTGTTTTGAGTAGGTACTATAGTAGGGCAAAATGGGTCGGCTGGGATTTTAAATATGTTGCTCTGTTTTGAAAAAAATTAACATTTTGTACAAATTGCGAATTTCCTGACAAATGGTACCAATTTGTACATGGGTCTGCTGAGCTTACAGCTGTTATTCGTACACCGAATATAACATCCAGTTTAAATGGCCAAACCGTCAGCTTAAAAATGCTGTGCTGACTGTGTGCTAAAGTTTTGCAAACACAAATAAATTATGGTCCCAACCTGCACTGTCCCGGAATTTTCATTGTGTCATTTTAGTAATTCGGCCATAACTCGTGTACAGTTAGTCATTTTTGAGTGTAGTTTTTTTCAGTGACATACTACTATAACAGGGTACAATGGTCGCTACATAAAAGATTTTGGTCACCCCTTGGGAAAAAGTTAGATTTTTACCGCCCACGCAATTTGTCACTAAATTGTCCATACGTGAGCCATATGAACGTATACGTAAATTCCATACAAAGGATTTTAAAGAATAGGGTATTCTTAATATTTGTGCAAAGGTAGAAGTTATTCGGTTCGAAAAAAATTAAATGACCAAATTATGAATATTTGTTTTTGTCCCAAACACGTTTTTGCACCCTGTGTGTACAAGGAACTACGGAATTGATCCAAAATTGGCCAGAACATCTTTCAAGAGTCTAGCATTAATGTACGCTTAAAATAACTCCAATTTGCGAGATCGAAAATTTGACCAACTGGTCATGCTAAAAAACACTCAAAATCAAGTGGAGCAACTTCATGTTATATACCCTTTGCTTTAATCTGCCACCTTCATAATAAAAATGTTTCGCAAATAATAATAAAAATGACTTTATTCTCAACCGAATTTATCGAGGAGCATATTACCACGAGTTAAATATTGGAACCGGTATTTTAAACGAGATTTAGATGCCTTTAACACATAAAATTCGAATTAGTCAACTAGAGAACAAGAATGATACAAACATGCAAGAGCAAACTTATCGTTTAAAAAACAAAGCTAAGGCACTATAATATTGATATAATGAGAGATGAGCAATATAATTTTTGGCCCCGAGTTTTTAACCATTCTAGATAAATTAAAAATTTGGTTAGGAATTAGTAGAGGGTTAATTAAATTTAGTGAATACAAAGTTTTAGTTGCACTGCGGGTATCGGAAACCCCTATGACCAAATATGTTCAAAAATCATTTTTTTTAGAAAACGAGTTGAGATAAATTCCTGAATCGTTGTGGGATATATTGATTTTATATTTATTTTTGGGTAAAGATATATTTTCAAAGTCGTATCATAAAATTCGTACAAACAAATTCAAGTTTTTCATCAACATTTTGATCTCAATAGCCACTGAACTGTATTTTATTTTTTTTGCACAACTCGTCTTTGTACTATGGTATTACAACTATGGTGTTTTCTACCTCTACACTAATACACATAAATTCTTTTTCACCCGTCACTTCCAGTTCTTCTTGAACATACTTAAAAGTTTGTGATTTCCTCAACCAAATTTATAAAAAGAATGTTCGAAATGCCCATTTTTCAATACGATTGGAATATAAACAACTCTTGTTATGGTATTCCTTGGAGCCGAGCAAATGTCGGCAAGGCATTTGGTTTCTAGGAAGGTTGCCGAAAAGTACTAGCAGAAAAATTATTGTCGAAAATCAAATTGTCGTATCATGAATCATAGCCGAAATAACTTTTGTTGAATTTACACTATTTAGGTTGGCATAACCTTCATGATATGTTAAGCGCTAATGTGGTTAGCTGTATGCCTGATTATTGAATTGTTCAATTTCTTGAACGTATATATTACTGTGGCGATTCTTAGTTTTTCAAAACGTATTAAAGCGTTCAACGTCATATTTTTATCAGTCTGTCGGTTTCAAACACATTCCAGTCGGATTGAGCTTGATGATCATGCTGGTGCACAATGGTTTTCATTTATTATGTACAATATGGGATATGAAGGGCAATAATGTAGAAATAGAACTATCGCAACAGCAAGAAAAGGTATGAAAAGTGATGATTTTCTTCGGAGTAGACTTCAACTTGATAAAGAGAATTCTAGTAACTCTAATAAAGCAAGTACGACAGAAGAATCTTCATATCAGAAAATATCCTTACCAGGCCCGAGTCAAACTATTTCTGAACTACTTATACTATTAGTTCCTATTACACCACTAAACTATTTCAACTCATTGTAAAAGATGCAAATTAAAATAAAATAATTCATGTAATTTTTGTAAATATTAGTAAATTTTGTCAAAATGATTTTCGCCAAATGCCTTTCGACATAAACTTGTATTTTTTCAAATCGTTAAAACGCTTTTGCCCTGGTGTTTTTCAGCTAGTTTCCCAGGCACAAAAAGCATTTCTGACATTTGCTAGTGACACAGTATACACCACAAATACAATAATATGCTTCATCTTAACGGTATC
The DNA here is from genome assembly GCA_034695485.1 of Entomobrya nivalis. Lineage (NCBI taxonomy): Eukaryota > Metazoa > Arthropoda > Collembola > Entomobryomorpha > Entomobryidae > Entomobrya > Entomobrya nivalis. The sequence goes on along the minus strand of JAQFZH010003551.1, from coordinate 6,778 downwards.
AGTCCAGTCCCACGTGTCCATATGGACACGTACAAAATAATTAATTAAACTGATTTGTCTTCATTATATTTAAGTTACCAATGGCTCGATTAATTTTTTTTAATGAAATAAATAATCAGAAAGAAGAGGTGTTCTGAGTCTAATAGTTTTGGAGACATTTTTAGGTGTACACGGGTTAGCCCATATTACCGGGGTAGGTGGGTTTTATCGGGGAACTCTTCCGGATTTGGAAACCACTCACCAGGATCTATCAATAGAGTATAGTGTTTTTGATATTGTAGGACCTCGGTTTTTTGTCATGTTAATAACTGGATCCTCTCCTATACGTATTTTTTCCTCCGCTTACGACGTCAAAGTATTAATGTGTCTGCATTCTTGAAATAATGGTGTGTTGATAACTGCACTAAAACAATGGCAAAATAATGAAACCAACTAATGATAACTTTTTATCACAACTACATATGAGGTAATTAACTTGTGACAAAAGTGGTTTCCTCCTTTAAAACAAGTTCATGCTTGCAAGTACACTCACGAATCAGTTTTATTCAACGGCGAAGACACATTGGTAAAATAAATTACAGGTTAACTTGAAACTGAAATTAAATAAAAATGCGAAACTTTTTTGAATATTTTGTTTTCATTTTTATACTTTGGGTTCAGAGTGGTGATGGCAGTAAGTAAAATTAACAACGTTTGAAAAATGTTTGAAATTGTCCTGTCAGTTTTTTATATCTTTTCTTTATTCCGCAGTGAAATGCTACGAAAACCAATGCGTGAAGACGGGCTCAGAGTGGGACTGTTTTTTCCCCAATGACGGAGAAGTGATAGAAACTGGTGACAATTACGTTTGCAGGGAATCATGGACAACAACAAACGGTGAACTAAGGGATGTCCGTCGAGGGAAAGACTGGGCTGACGAGGAGGCATTGGAAAAATTTAAAAACGGCAAAGACGATTGTTGGAATGCGGATGGAATTGGTGAGGGTAAAGGAGAACATAAGACGGAAATTTGTATTTGCAACAAGGATTTGTGTAACACAAAATTTAAGTTACCGGAAGGCGCAAAATATTCGCATAGGTGATAAACCTGTCGTGTTATCGGTGGATCGAAAAACTTACACATTTGTAAAGTTATATTCGTTTTACACTACCTAGATATTTAACAATATAATACTTTTGGTATTCATGTCATAGCTAACACTTAATAGCAAGTATTAAAAACATGTTTAGTTTAATCCCTAATATCTGACAATTGTTTTGCGTCTTTTAAACTTTTTTCAGTAGACTTTGCGCAAAATTTGACAAATCCCCTTAAAACATTTATTTTATTGTATACTGCCAGGCTTATATATAACTAACAATAATATACAAGTATGTTGTGTGAAGGTTTTGATACATTATGTAAATTCACATGGCTATTCTCGGGTATCTTAAAGGAAACACGAACTTGGTGGTATTTCTGACTTTCGCTTAAATCATACATATTATTTGATCCCTAAAAAATTTTAATTGGGAATATGACTTTGATGTGTAACGATCAAATTTATCCATTGGGTCGTTGTTTTCGTAGGGAGAATAACAAATGGGGTAATACTAGTTATGTAGAGAAATGTACAAGCATTCGATGAAAAGTTGAGAAACACAAACAAGTGTAAGTCCTTGTTGTACACTAAATAGTCTTGAAAATTTTACTGCAGAGCAAAATGTACACAGAAGCCTTCGCTCTGTGCACCTCAACTACTCTGCAGAGCGTGCGTTCTGTGCACGGTGTGTCGCGGGATGTTGCGTTATTATGGGTGCGTTGAATTGTCGTAGATCTACCTGAGTTGGCCATTCGAGATTGTTGTTGTGACTTCCCGATTCTCTGTATCAAAACACACCAAGTTATATATTTTTCAGGCTATTGGCTTTCTACTAATTAAGTAAAACATTATCTTAATATATATTATTGAAAGATTCTAGTTCAAAGTAAAATATATATCACTTATTGGGAAACTTGTACAAGAGAGAGACGAGACACTTATATTGTTAATTCAATGGATGACAAAAAAGATGAATCGTGGGAAGCCTTTCAAATTCCGTTTCAATATCTTCAGTAGCCGGTCGGCAATTGTCTTGTTTTGCCAAAGGTTTTTGATCACCATGTTTTAGAGTTAAGTATTACTACAGTTACCCTTTGTGGTTTAGCTTCGAATGTTACGTATCGAAGTCCAAGATTAATTATTCAAGAATGTAGATCTGCTAGGTTTCAGAGATACGTAATCAGTAAGCGTATACAAATTGAAATAATTTAATCACAAAGAAATAATAAGTTTTGATGAAGACGGTAACTGCGAAAATTACAAAGATTTTTCTAAAATACCCAATTAGTATGAGATGTGCATATTTGTATTGGGCTGTAAGGATGTATTTATAAAAATAAATGATATGTAAGAGGGATAGTCTCGCCATTTTATATAATTTTTGGTCGTCTTATGTTTCTGTATCAAGAATAGTTGTAAATCGATTATACTGCCAATTTGTTAGACGTGATAGTATTAAAATTTTGCTGCTACCGATGTCCTAAACTAAACGAACTAATGAAAAAAACGTCCACTTTTTTAAATTGTCGTACAGGGGATGTTGCACAACCCAAATTCATGTTAAGGTTTCCTGAGTGCTTCTAGTACGGCATTGAAGAGCAATTTATCCTTGTTTTTGTTATCCTTCAATGTAAAGAAAGCTATTACATGATCTGGCAACATTACTGCGGTATAATGGGACTGATTATTACTAAAACCCTCTGCTAAACTTTGGGTTAAAATTAAACTTAAACGATTGGTTTAGATTTATACAAAATAATATAAGATTGCTTTTGAGTTACGTTGACCAAACTGGGCGGTGATATATTTTCCCTTATAAGTTCTTATTTGTGTATTAGAACTTTCCCTGAAAACAACAGGAATTAATTAAGGATTCCAGTAGTGTATTTTAAAGCCAAGTAATTTGAATTAAAGACTTAACACTGGATTTTCACAAGTTTCATGTGTGTACGAAAATTGGCTTGCTTGCATATGCGAAACAACAATAGATTTCAAAATTAATTCACGTATTTGTAAAATATGTATGCAAAAATACGGCTTAGGCTTAGATTAAAGACTTAGGTTTAACAATAGTTGTCAATTTTTGCTTCATTTATTTTATTGTTATTTATTTTTGCGTGATTCAAGGCGTGTTGTTGTTGCGAATTTTCTTAAGTCGTCCAAAACTACTAAAACATTTATTAAATCAATTTGGAGAATTGTGTTCCAAAAAACGTTAATTTCCAATAAAGTATCAAAAACAAGTTAAAATTTTATTTTTCTTACTTTAGTTAAATAAATAGAGCATGGTTAATTTTACGAATATGTACTCAAATATCATTTTTTCACTAGATTGGCACTGTAAAAGTTCAACTTATCTTGAGTTTCAACGCGTGCGTATCCGAATATTTTGATCAAGAATTGGTAATATTTATCACAAAAATACTTAGTCTTGTTTTACGTATGAATAAGGAATCTGCATTTACGCCTTTACTCTTTAAGGCAGCTCAAATATACACGAAAACCTATGGATTATTTTCAAACAAAATTTTAGATATAAAAATTGGTAACAAGAAACAAGTCCGCTTGAAAGTACTTTCAACGGACAAACGGACAATATTTACGATTATATTTTTCATCCGTATTTGGATATCAATATGGGCAGCTCTTCTAAAAACATTTATTTCCCCTACCATAACAATTCTTCAAATTATTTTTCTTCGGTTTTTACCTAACATACACGACAATTAATTTAACCAGCTTGACAATATTTCTTCGAAACAAACACCTAATTTTTCAAGTTAATAAATTCATCCAGCAAGGATTTCGTTTTGGTAAGGAACAATATATATAATATACTTATAAATATAGTATAAAATATACACTTCTCTTTTTAATATGCGGATATTAAACTTGATAAGCCAAAATACGACAATCTTGGAATCGTCAGGAATTATCTCATTTTATCCCTAGTTGTATTCGTACCGCCTCTTTCGTTTCTTATGGGTTTTCTCCAACTTGATCTATTTTATTTTATTCGAATTGCTTTATGGAATCACTGATCTTTATTTGTTTACTCAAAATTTTTATTTTGTACAGATAATTTTTTATCTGTTGCTTTATCAAGTTTCTTGTGTTTAATTTTGTCAAAATCAACATTTATGTCCATTTTTATTTTATCTCTGATACTCAACCATATTCGAAACTATTACCATACTTTAAATAAAATGGATGGGAAATTAGTAGAAATTTTATTTTTGAAGTATTATTTCTGTTGAAGAAAGGAGCATTTTATGGTGATCACTGCTGAGTGATTATGACCTAAAATGCCTCAGGGGTTCAACTTCCCAAAACAGAAGATGCAGTTATGTACGTTTCACAGGACCAGTGAAAATGAGTATTATTCAGTGACACAACGGAGTTAAATTTTACTAAAAGAGATCAATTTATTTAATAGTAAAACTAATATTAACTCAACAATCTACAACTGAGTGACTAAAAGTCACTTAAAAGAAAACAATTATCTTGGCCCAGAAGGGGCGGAAATTCAGTGTAATATTCGGTGGTGCTGCCGGAGCAGCCACCACATTGTTCACTCGGATACGGCCAGGGAAGAAGTGAAGTAGAGAGCCGCTATTGCATGGCTTGGGCTCCAGGGGTATATTACATGGGATGTAATATACTGGACATGCTGGTGTGCTCTCCGCGTGTCTCCTGCACACGGGACGCACATGAAAGGGTTGTGGTCTCCTCGTGTCGGTTCTCGCACCTCCACGCCAGGTTCCCACATCTTCAGAATTGGGGCCGTCCGCGAACGGCATACTCCGTTTATTTTGCAACAATTTCTGTTTATTTGTAAATATTTATTAAAAATATTAAGACGCTTCTTTCAGACCTGTTGGTATTCTGGATAACTTACGTCCAAATTTAGTTTACATTACTGGCTTGGATAATTATTCACTGCGGGAACAAGTTACCTGTTTTTATCATAGCTGCTTGTTCGACGAGTTTTGTGGGAGGTTTAATATCCGTTTTAATTTTAAAACTAGCTTTATATGCAGGAGTGTATAGTTCTAGGCTCATGGTGAAAAAATAATACAATTTCATGGATGCAATAAAGAAAAAGAACAGCGTTATTTAATGGCCAATGGGAGAGCATGTAAAGAGGTGCAGATAAGCTTTGGAAATGAATTTGTGATAAGTAGAGATGCAATAACTGTTTACGTTAACGTATTGATGGACAAGGTTACAAATGCTCTGTTGCTTATTATACCCTAAAAATTTTATTGTTTTTGTGAAACAAATGACCGTTCTTCCTCGGATTAAAATAAAGCATTGATAAAGTAGTGAAGTAAGATAACATTTCCCGTGTTAATAACAATAATCGAATACATTAAACGTGTGCTGTTCCATAAGAAACACTGAATTAGATAAAGTTGCGGTTATTTAAATTTGAAAATTTATCAAATTAATATTTAGTATTTGAAGTTTTCCCTCTACATATATTGAAAGAGCAGCTGAACAAACAAAGGACATTAAAATATTTAAACGTTGATTTACAAAATATTACTCAACTAATATTCTTCAAGTATATAAAACTTGACCTGCACGTAAACAAGTTTAAAAAATAATTGGTTTTCGATATGAAGAATATAGGTGGTTAGGCACGGCAAACGGTCAAACATTTACAAGTTGTTCAAATGGACCACATAAACTCAACTAAAATATTTAAGGCAAAATTTATGGTTGCATGTTTACTTTATCTTGGTAAGGTATCAAGTCAAGTTTAATGAAATCCAGTAAACTGAAAACAAAGCTTATATCTCAAAAGGGAAAATTTACTTTTAAATATATACGTTTAAAAAATAAGTCAAGCATTCAAATTAGGTACTTGCGGAAAAACCGATCACATAACAATTAATTTGTTTTTATTTAATTTGTTGTGCAAGAAATAAATATTAGGACAAAAGCTTTTCTTTCGCTTTATAATCTTTTTAGTGACTTGAAAGCAAATGAAATTGGCCCAAGTATTGGGCAACGTATTAAACAAAGACAGCTTAAAAAATAATTGGGCAGAGCAAATGCAATTTTATAAGAATCAAATCTGAGATTGTGTCATGATATTTTTCTCAATAAGTTGTAATTTTATAAAAATTGTAGTACGTCGTCATATTGAACATGATGCAATTTATTTTCTACTAATTTTTACAAAAAAAAATCATTTATTGGGTATAAAAAATAGACTAAAAATTATTATCAATAATACTATTTGGACAAGGGAGAGTGTACGTCATGGCTGAAGCACTCTTGAGTGCCTCATAAAAACCATTTTTTTTAGTATGAGTTATTGTTACTCTCTGTATGCAATGAAGCATTCGTGGTTCAGTGGTGAGGCTGTCTGATTTTAATCAGCCGAGGGTTCCAAGTACGAATCCTGGCTGTCCCATAATCTTTTTTTTGCGTTTTTTCAAGTCGCTATATTTTGTCGAAATAGTCGGTAACTGTTTGACGGTGTACTGTTCAGACATTTTTGGCCTCTATTATTTTAATTACTTGCTGCAGAAGAGTACGATAAACAAGTTGCGTTTTTACATATTTTTAGTAAGTATGCAATCCTCTCGAATATTGGATGGCGTTATAAAGTCGCTTTGTGTCAAGACATTGACGTCAAGGGCTCTCACTCTATAACTTATAACTATTACTCTTAAACGGTTAGG
>JAQFZH010003550.1:0-13636 GCA_034695485.1 Entomobrya nivalis | reverse complement strand
AACAGCCCATGAGTTTTCGAAAAAAGAAATTTAACCTAAAACAAATCCTCGTTTTTATAATAAGTATACGCACTGTATGTATGAACCTTCGGATACTGCGTTGCATTTAGTTAGCTTTTCAATAACGTGTATGCTTTTTTGTTCCCTTGATAGATATTATCAGTAACTGCGCAAATAGCTTTAATGTAAGCATATAACATTTTCAATGTTGTATTATACATGTCAAATTGGATGGACACTATAGATTACTCTACAAACACATCAGTTGTGTAGTCGTGCTTTGACGTGCAAAAGTATGTTGAGTAGAGATGTGCTGAATTTCCTTTGTCAAATAAGATATTGATTTCGCCTTTGGAAAAATAGCCCAAATGTGTTACAATAACGTTTTAACAATAATCAGTCGAAATCGAATGTACTCATTCATCGTTCTTTGTAATATGTCAGTGCTCAGCAATAAAAATAACTTCTACTTTGTTCTAAAGCAGATAGCTTCAAGGGATTCTTATGATTTTACTCAGTATGCTTACTTTGTTTAGTAACTAAATGCGTTTACGAATCCAAATTATCTTAATTATGTCAAGACATGCGATATGAATGGGAATTTTAAGACAATGCGACATACGTATTTTGGTCTATGCCATTTTTTTTAAATATAATGATGTGATGAATGGGAAGTTTGTTGTGATGAAATAATGTTGATGGAGGAATGGATACTGTTACTTTCTCAGACTATGTACTTTAGATAATCGTTTGCAGCGCAGATAGTTTTGCAACAGAAAATAATGATGAAGCCACATTGGCTCCGCCCATGTGTTATTAAATATAATGTAGACCTACTGACAACAACCTTGACTGGTTCACAAACCATTCCGCAGTACATCAAAATTAATGTTACCATTATTTTTGGCGTGTTTTTGAAGTTATGGTGTTAGTAAAAAGGGATTCTCTGGTTTATGAATATACATATATTTATTTTACCATCTCATTAAAGTATAAAAGATCATTAAAGATATAGTATACATTAAAATAGAAGTGATACGTTTATTATTAAGGTAAGATAAGGCATAATAAAAAGTTTGATCGCTTTTCATGAGCGACACATATGCACCACAGGACGATTTCAAAACAACATGGTGTAATAAACAACCAACCTTATGAGTTCAGTTTCACAGCGGGTGAGTTAATAATTTTCGGTTACACAACTGCATCAAACATGAACAGTATAATTCATAAGTGAAAATTCTAAAGCGGTAAAATATATTGGAGCTGGATTTCATATTTGCATAAAAGTGGTAAAGTTTTAATTTACAGGCGTGACCGCTATCATTTAACGAATTTTCTCTTCAGCCGACACAACATACATTTTCCCATTAAAATCATAATAATATAGTAAATTCATTACACAAGCATACACCACACGAGACACTTGTGTTTTAATACTTTTAATATTATTGCGTACAGGCAGTACCATATAGCATGACGCACTGTCGATGTATTTAAGCATCTCCAGAATTTGCATAAAGTGAAATTTCAAATTGTTTTCTCGAAAGCTCGATGAAGAATGCTTTCCGGAACGCTTACACTACTGCATTAATCCGCAGTTTTATTTCAATAATAAATTTTAATTTTTGAGCTCGTAAATATGTCATTACGAATATTATTTTTTAGGTGACGCATAAAACAAAACAAGTAAGCATAAACCATAGTTCTATGTTAAAAACCACCAGCCAACCGAATTAGGAAGGTTCCCTTATAATAAATTGCTATGTGTGTAGAAACTAGTTTTGCAAAAAATATGTGTGAAAACATGTTAGCGCAGCGTATTCAGAAAGTAGGCAAAAATAATAATAATTTTATCGTTTTACTTTTTATGTCAGGACGATATCGACCTACCATTAAATGTGATCCCACTTCTGGTGAACTTAGTCCGTCCATGGACAGAGCTATATCCTTTCGACTTTCGTGATGATCGGATGATGGCACATGTTCGCATTCTGGCACACAAATGTGTAGCAACAGACGAGGAGGTAAGGGTATTGTGTACTTTCTCGTAAGTACGAAATAAAAATATTTGATAACCTGCTTCTGTTTTAAAGCTTACAACCCCGCATTTCGTTTTCTTTTCGTTAAGAAGCTTATAACAATAAAAAAATGTAACATACTTCCGTAATGGGAACATCCAGCATATGCTCTCGTGCTAATATCTCCGTCGGGTTAAAATTAAAATATCCTTCACGCAATGCAATCCTATTAACTTTGCCCTTTAATAATTTCAAAAGCATACGCTGAGAATCTTACACAAAAATGTTACGAAAGCGAAAATGGGAGAGAAGAATGCAACGTTCCCGTTAATGCTCCTTGTAACAACTTGCTAGTACGTGCTTTCCTCTTAAATATTACTTCTTTTGAATCCTCCATCCTCCGCTAGCTTGTTTACTGTTTTCTTTGCTTACCGCATTAACTACATCCCTCTATAATTCCCTTTATGAAGCAATGTGTATTTTATTTTATTTTATTTTGAATGAAGCTCATTTAGTTTAAGGTTTAAATACTCTGAGAACGATGAAAATTTGAATGGAACAAAAATTTATGCTTGAAAGAATTATCTTTACATTTTTCACTTGTCATTCCATATTTATTTAAATTATATTTAAAGTTTTTGAACATATGTGTGTTTTGACAAGGGAATAATACTATAAAAAATACTATAACTTTCTCTATTTATTTTGATGATATAACGAGTACAGGTGCGAGAGCAGGTTTCGCAACTCCTTGCAGCCTTACTATCTCGACTTGCAGCGCTGGAAAAATACGAGGAGTTCCTCCATCGTATAACGACTGAAGCGACCATTGGAGAGCCTATCGCAGCTGTAAGTGCATGTCATCATTTTTACTATTATTATTTCCCTTGCACACGCCTACCAATAACACTATTCTTTGAGTTTTTCCCGACCTCGTCGATTTTATCTTTGACAAACTACCTGCAGTTACTTTTGATTGCTTAGTATGTCAATTCAGTCACGTTGGGAGAATGGGGTGTTGGATTATATGTACAATTGATATAAAGGATGAAAAAACTATCATCATCATTAATACGATGATCACACACACTTTAGTGAGTTACGAAGCTTGACGAATTGAGACATGTGTAGCTAAAAACAAAATCCAATTAGTGGTCCCCGCACAACTTGTTTTCTTACTTTCACTCACAAAACGTGTGAAGAAAAATCCCACCGAGTGGGAAGCTGCATGAAACATCATTGTACTAGATATGTATAAGATATTGCATCTTGAATTAGTCCCAAAGAACGTTACTGCACTTTGTGCGGTTTACACTTCTACTTTTTAGCTAAACTGTTAAAATACTGGACCTCGATGGGGATAACTTTGTAACAAAATTGAAGGTTGTCTGCGTGGTTATCTCTAAAGTTGTGTAATGGCAAAAGTCCTTTCGTTGTGAATTAATAAATTTCACTTGATTGGTGTAAGTACTTGTGTTAGACAAACTACATCTACATATACGATTTAGACTTGCATAATTTTGGTTGTATTTTTTCAAGCTTCCCGTGGACCTTCTCCATTTTACGGTCTAAAAGTCACAAGGTCATGTTTTGTGGATGACAAAAGCTTATGGTATATTATTTATAGGAAAAAATTATCTCGAAACTATTCAGAGATACATTGGTGGGGACTTTTGTACAAATTTATAGTTACGTTTAAAACTACAAGCACCCCTCACCATTCCCCACTTTTTGTCATATAAACTAGGAAGCCAAATAAGAAAAAAATGTGAAAGCATCTCGGTGAACCACCGAGTTTACCACTGACAATAAAAATACCCACAGCACCACACAACCGCCCAAGTTGAAGTATTTACTGACAATGAGTGGGGAATGTCTTGAGTAAGCCCAGTAGTGATGCCTTAATACTTAAAGTACATACATAAATACGTATATAATATTCATGATATATATAACCTTTCTGGGAATTATTTTCCTAGCATCTCGGGATCAAGTCATAAAGTCAATTTTTCAAGTTTATTGAGGAAAAAGGCGACTTTTTTTTGTTAGAGACACTAGCACAAAGCTGATAAAAAGTTTGTTTCAATGGAATACTTTACATTGGCGAATTTAACTGTATGAGAATTCAAAATAAGGAAAAGTTTTGCATGCAATGAAATTGCGTTTGAATTTACTGGATTCCCTTACTACTACTATCCCTTAAAACTTTTCAGGGATATTTCCAACTTGATTAAATTCTCTATTCATACATGAAGTTACATCAGTTTGATACAAGACAAGTATTAATATCCTAACTGTGTGTTAAATAATAATGGATGGAGCAAATTAGAGAACATTCCAAGCATGTATATAAAAGGGACGAGCTGCATAAAGAACAAATGCTATTAGGAAATAACAATGGAAAAGGTGCGTGCGGAAGACATGGAGCATCATGTGCATGCATTAAAGAACGCAAGAAAGAGATTGTCTTCATGAATGAATGAACAAGTTAAAAATTACAAGAAAAGAACAAGAAAATCATACAGCTCCTTTCATAAGACAACTTATATTTTGCCAATACTACGGTCATAGTAGTAATAACACAGGAAAAGGAAAGAGGTGAAAGGGAAAGGGAATTTGAATTAAGTAAAATTATACACCTCCTTTGAAAAGAATGCGAGAAGAAAATCTTTGGCACGTAGCTGTGAATACTGATGAATCTGTAATAACCAGAAATGTGCACGAAGATTCCCTTTTAGGTCTTTCACTTTTGGAGAGAACAAAATTTATGAATCTTATACAAGTACATTTGGAAGAACGTGTATAATAGGAGGAGGGAGCTTGGTCTCATTTTCTCTTAAAGTTGTTCCCTTTTTCAAAGACTAGTTTACATTCCTTTCTTGTGCACCGAGATGAACAAGAGTAAAACTAAAGGAAAAGTACGATAACTTTTAAGATAGATTTTATACTATTTATTCCGTCATCCTTTCTTTCTTTCAACATTCCTCTTTTTCCTTTCTCTCCTTCCACTCCCACAAAGAAAATCTGCTGCTGAATCCTCCCTCCTGCTCTGTTAGAACACAAGGAAGAAGAAAAAAACGGAACACTATTGAAGGATAGTAGAACCTGAAAATGTGTAAGAAGTAGTACATATGCACACGCAGAGAGATATCGACATAAGGAGAATATTAAATGAGTTGTAAGGAAATCACGCATGCAAGAGGAAGAAACGATAGAGAGTCTTCTCTGCCTTCTAGTAAGTTTTTTTGCCTCTTTTCTTGCACGGAACGATTGACTCACGTAAATCTTACTGCTTCTCCGACAAGTTTTTTCTCTCCTTTCTTGCCATAAACCCTGTGAAAGTAAGAACCTTCTCAGACCGGATCATTGGTTGGTGGTAGGTATTTACTTGCTCAAAGACACATGCACACACATAACAGGCACCTTTTCCTCCTTGTTGTATGTTGGATGCCGAGTGATGGATACTTCTTCGCGCGGTTGGGTACCACATCAACATTAATTGTTAATGGATTTGTGTAGGGGGAGAAAAAGGTAATAGGAAGGAAAAAGAAAGCAAGGCGTGAGAGATGCCGGGTACCTGGTGATTACGCTGGAGTACTACTGACTCATTGTTAATTATGTATTCTGCTAGCAGAGCTGCTAAATGTAAACAAACAAGCTAGAGATTTAGGGATCGCATCGGTAAAGCGCTCTAGTTTAATGTCTGTATATGCTTCAGGGGTGTGGGTGTCTATTGTCTAGCCATGCGGATATCCGTGAATGAAACAAGAAAGCAAGGGAGTGTACATGATATGGGATTATTAAAGTATACATTGGGTTTGTTGCATATTAGTTAGTTTACATTGCATTTCACTACCTTAGGGTACTAGCTACCCAAATGGAAATTATGTATTTTTAATGTCGACTAATCATGCAAATACATTGGTGCTCAGTTTCTGCTGTTTGCTTTCCTTCAGTTAACGCAAGATAAATCTTCCTTTTTACCTTTTATTTGTTTTCCCCTTCTTTCTCTTCCTTCTGTAGTGTACCAATAAAACAGTCTAACGAGATTTGCATCATTTTTCAAGCTTTCCATTGCAAAACAACATGGATGAATCTCAGAAACTCCAGCAAAAGATACGATTTTACATGCTCGCAATTTACTTGCAAGATGTTTATTTTAAGAATAAAAATATGCACCTTTCTTTTTCAGTTTTCGAGGATCAAAGAGAAAAAGTAAACAATAATTTTCTTTTTTCCAGCACATTTCATGGAGGCGAAAACATTTTTGATTAACAGTTTACATTAATGTTGCAAAACAAGAATATGTTTAATTTTCTTCACACTCCAATTTTGATTGCATTGATTTCATGCATGAGCAGAACAACAAGCAAAAGAGTACACACGGCACAATTTAGCAAAACCTTTGGCGAAGCACAAGAAAATGGGAAATGACTGGACAAAGTTTAATTGCCTTTTTCTCTTTTGTTTTTTATTATTGTAGCCTTCTGTGGTGACAATTTGTCCGGATCCGGCAACGATGGCGGAACAACTGACGCTTGTCGAATTACAACGCTTTTCCTTCATTGGCCCTGAGGAATTTGTTCAGGTAGTGGCATATGTGTATATGGCACGTATAAATATTATATTGATGACATATATTATTCCGTGCACATGTATGTACCTATATGCATTCATATAATATTAAACCCTTCTAAAAAAAGAAAAGAAAAACTACCTCTGATACTTTCATTCGAAAAATATCATCATAAACGAGAGACAGACACAAGCAGTTAAACTAGAGGGGTTTAGGAAGGAACAAAGAACATCTGTGAAAGTATCCTTTACTCCAATTTTTCTTGGCTTCCCAAGTTTCTCTTTTTCTTCAATAAAAAAGAAAAAAAAATAGATGTTTGTGACCGTAACATAAAGTTTTTAGTAATACATATTATGAGAGTTGGAAAACAACAAAACTCAAGGCAATGAGAAAAAAACTAAAACTCCTGACCACTTTCCGTTGTTACCTCCTACAATTCTGATATATAACTTGCATTCATATTAGATCTTTTTTTCTCCACGTTCATTTACTAGTGTACACCGAACTAACTCTAGCATCGTTGTTGATGTTGTTTTGTGGAGATTTTGGTTTAGATGCGAGACATTAGGACACTGAGCGTCACATGAGTACCTCAGCACGGTAGTCCCATTGTGGTGTCGCATTACCGACAAATATTTCACTACTACTGTAACGATTGTTGGTGATGTTTCTTTCTGACTTTGTTCCTGCTTCCTTTCAATGACTTGTTCAGAAAGAAAATAGTGAACTGAAAACGTGATTCATGAATGATGAATGTTACTTACATGCCTTGAGTCAGAGAACAGAAAAGAGAGAAAATAATGCAAAAAAGAATGGACATATCCTCTGGAATGTTCAAGAGTCGGATCCAATTTTGCTAGAATATTACGGTATTTTTTTCTTACTATTCTTTTTTACGTTTGTGTGCATTATACTTTTTTGTTGTGATGTTTGTAGACCCTTGGCAAAGAGGATCTCAAGACTGGTGTGAGACACTGTGACTGTGTCAATCGTAAAACCAAGAACCTGGAGGCGTATGTTAGATGGTTCCAAAGGCTTACCTATTATGTAGCATCGGAAATATGTAAGGTATGTTGACTATTTTCTGTTACATTGCGGTACTCATTGTATTATAACATGATAAATTATATAGGAATCAGACATTGTGTGTGCGTTGGTCATTTTCTTTACATTTGTCAACGGGATGGAGGATTGTATAACAAGAGGAAATATCCTTTTGAGGACAACACCAGTTACAACCAAAAGATACCTCTCTTTACTTAAATGAATAAAAGATCCCATTCACGTAGTCCAAACGAGTGTGGTTGAAATTAAAACTAATGTCGCCTACTTGAATGGATACAATGAATAGCTTTTTTTTTGGCTGGTTGTACTGTGGCGAATCCTTCAATAAAAGGAGACCACAACAGATTTTTTTTCTCTATAAGACCCACATGATTGAGAGCTTGGAGAGTCACCATACGTTTCTCTATACATAAATCTATGCAATTCTTGTGTTTTCCCACTTTTCATCTAATTCATGAAATATTAAATAATTCTTCTCTTTTGCTTCAATGTTGGCACTTTCAATACATTTTCTTTTTGCAGATGTCCAAAAAGAAATCCCGCTGCAGAGTCTGCGAGTATTGGGTACAAGTAGCAAAGGAATGTCTCAACATTCGCAACTTTAATTCCCTCATGGCAATCCTTGCTGGTCTCAGCATTCTTCCTGTTGCACGACTCAAAAAGACGGTAACAATTTAATAGAAAATTTATTACATGCATAAAAAGAATGCTGGGAGCGAACGAGCTACGATTTTGTGTTCTGATTGACGTAACTAATTTTTCAGAATGCCTCATTAATATTCTGAAGGGAGCTTTGTTACAATGTTTTAATTTCGTTAAACGTAGAACCTCTTCACATAAGCTACAAGACAGTCTCAACCAGTAACACAAAATTAATTTTCGCTCTTTCCTCTCGTTGAAATGTTATAACATGAAGAAACATTTGGTTTAGTCGAACAGACAATATTGTTTGTAGAATGTAATAGACATGAGTCATGAATGGAATGATGAATTTATATGAAAAGTAAAGTGATCTACCTCATTGTATCCTCACGTGCACATTTTCTAGTGGAGCAAGCCCCTTTACACAGAGCTGGCAGAAGTGGAGAAAGCAGTCGATCCTCAGCAGAATTATGCTCCATATAGAAAATTATATAAGGTAAAAGCAAAGTTTCTTTCTTACATTCTTCGCTGTCTATAGTCAAAAAAGTTTTTTTCCTTTCATCTTTCTATTTTTCCATCTCTTGTGTACTATTGTTATATATTACCTTTCTCATTTTGTTTATGTGAGACAATAAGTTTTTGTTGATGAAAATTGACGCGAATCGGTTTGCTCTAACTTGTCATTCAATTTATCATTAACTTTTTCCCCAACCGGCGCGCACACACAAAAAACAAACACAGGCCGCAGTATGGCGTTGTACAGGTACGGCGGCAACAGACAGCCACGCTCGTACGGTTGGTGACAGTCAAACTTACAGGATACTTGTACCATACTTTTCTCTCTTGATGAAAGATATCTACAATCTTGACGCTGTTCACCCTTCCAGGTAAGTTTTACCTTGTACTGTTGTGTATGAATATATATTATGATATATGATACTGTAGAGAGTATTTATTCCTGGCTAGACATCTCCGTTTCAATTCCCTACAGAAGTTACTGTTATGATGTTAGAACTTAGAACTTTTCTTAGAAGGTAGTTTGTTATGTGTAGTAGTGGTAGAATCGATAAAGCATATGTATATAGATTTGATTTACTTACGACAAGGAGAAATTTCTGTTTCAATACAACTAATCAACTCTGTAATGTTTTGTGACATGTGCGTAATTTTCTTATTTTTGATTACTTATTTATGTCCATCCCCACGAAGACTACCCAACGGGCATATCGATTTCGAGAAGTGTCGTCAACTTGCCAAGCTTGTTACCGAAATTACTTCTTGGCAAAAAGTTCAATGTGACTTTGTGCAGATTCAAAGTATATTTAATTCCGTCCAAGCGTCGCCAATTTTTAATGAACAGGGTAAGTCGTTCGATATATTATATTGAATACATTTTTTCATTTAAAAGCTATATATTAATCCGATACATCTAATAGAACTGTTTAAATGTGATACAAAAATGAAAAAGAGAGAATTGACAGAAATTCAGAGAATGGATACAGTTTTCGGAATCCTGTCTCTTTTCAAATTTTGGTGTTCATTTGATCATCTATTTTTATTGTCTGATTTGATTACAGAGCTAATCTACGCGTCATATCTGTGTGAGCAGCCAGAAACTACGCGTGAAAAGGAACAGTTTAAGAAACTTCATCGCCAAAACTTCCAAGTACCTTTGATAGCTTGTAACAGCTCATCGGAAAATGATACTTGACACATCAGTGGCGGCTGCTATTGCTGCGGCATCTTTCAACATTTCCACTTAACCCTTTTCCTATCACTGATTCTCTACAGGGAAAACTCCAAAGTTTCGACGACTTCCATAACCACCCACACTCGCTACATTACCATTTCGCAAAGAAAGGTTTATTTTTATCTTACGGAACTTATATGTATATTCCATATGAAATCGCATTGATTTTAATCACATCTGATAATGCTGCCAGTTAAAATTTAAAAAAGCTGAAACAAGAAGAACATGTGAAATGCTCATTCAGGATAAATCTACCATGGGGGGAATACCGTGAAACAAAAATGTCAAATAAATGAATACTATTACAAACTGTGCCTTATTTGTCATCGACTCGTGATTTGAATAAAGAATCAGTTTTAATTTGGATGTTACGTAAATTTACTTTGATGGAATTGAACAATAAAAAATATTTAAGATCAAAAGTTTTGCTACGTGCTAACTATTTACTTGTATTTTTAATTCTTGGCATAATCTCGTTAGTATTTCCCTTTCATAAACCTACCTTCTTTTTTGAACAACCTCGTTAATTTGTACTTTGTATTCCTTGTTCTGTTCGACAACATGACTGTGTAGTTTTTGCAGTTACTCCAGTGGAATTATCAAAACGTAAAATACCGTAAAAATGCGAAAATGAACATGCTTTGAAGTTTGAAAGCAAAGATTTTATACATGCAAATTAGAAAAGTTGTTGGAACGAAATAATCGTATTACCCCAGATTGCAAAGTACTTACCGATACATGCAGTTCAGTCAAGTCAAGTCAGACCTACACCCTACACCATTCCACGTGACCTAATATCTCTTGTGTATATTTAATTAATACTTCCTTCACGTTCACAAAAGTTTGCATCTGTGTTACAAAGACTACAGTCGATTTTAGTACAGCTGTAGTTAGAAGTAAACTTTTCCAAATTCATTTGCAATTGATTAAAATTAAAACTGACTTCATAAATTGTACTGCATTAAATTAATTTCACAAGTTTACGCTAATTAATTTAGCACAACCTGAAAAAGGACTACATACAACTGATACCAAATTGATGTTGCTGATATCAATGCTGCAAAGTTTGATTCTATTCATAACACAATTTATGAATAAAATCGAGTTTGACACATTCGACCTATTACGAAGATGATAGCAATCGATTTTTGTTTTGATTAACAATTCAAATTTCAAAATGAAGGAATTTTGGTTGAATAAACGAACATGACATCGATTTTCTCCGCACCATGTTGAGTAATAACTTTAATGAAAAAGGTCTGTGAACACAAACGAACTAGTGTCCTATCTCTGATTTTATTCAAGCCTGAAACCAAAAATTACAGTGCATCAAATTTCACTTTAAGGTAGCTTTAAGTTTTAGGTTGTTCACTAGAATTTTAAATGTTCGCTTTGTCATCTAGCGTGTGATTCTAAACTAAAAGGAGGATATCCCTGTGTTTACTGGAAAATGATAATGTTGGCATTTGTTCACACTAGAGAGCAGTCGTATCCATTTGTGATAAACAACAGTTACAGTAATCCATGAAATCAACCACGCGAGATTTAAAAAACACAGAAAGAAAGGAGAAAGTTGTGCTTAGGCTGTTTACTGTATGTTGTATATGGAAGCAGTCTGTTAACTTGGTATACAGTGTAGATTTAGTTTTCGTAGTACTTCGCAAAACGATTTAGTAAAAACCGATCTATGACCATTTTAAGAAATCTAAACTATTCAACACATAAGAGGCATTTTACGAATGTTTGATTACATGACTTCGCGTATTCGGTAAAGAGAACTTGGTAAGATAAGCATATATTTTCCTGCTTACCGTATTAATTTGATTTTTCATTGAATTCTTTCTTTGCTCTGAGAAACAATACGAAATATTAAACAACCAATTGTATATCATATCATACATAAATCATGATTTAGCACACACCCTGCAGTCTAATACAAAACTGATTTCAATATGATGATTTAATCTTGTGATGCAGATGCACAATATTTTAGCAATATTGAATATGCCTTTTTATTGGATACTTAAGAAGATTATTTATAAAACATTAAACATGTTGTGGTTCCCAACTGACTGAGTGAACATAATTGAAATCAAAGAATTGGAGCCTGGGATATTTATGACTATGACCAAAGAGACGACTGGTCGTTTGTTAGTAAAAAAAGAAGTAATTGCATTTATAAATTTCAATATAAAAACCACATAGTGATACAGTTGACAGGGGATAAATACAATGCATATTTCATCTTATACTCGTCTCTTCCAGCCAAAAGAGTCAGCGACCCTAATGACATCATATCAGACCTGTTAAATGTGTTTTATTGTGGTCATAGTTTGCATAAGAACATTAATAAGATGTAGTTATAAAATTTTCTTACATTTTGAGAAATAACAAGAATGTAGAAGAAACCCAAAAGCATGAATATGATTGCCATTGTGCTTTGGGAGTAGAAAAATTCAGGGGCGAAATATGTAGTGGTTGCTACCGATGTGACATCTGACATGATAAATGGACTCTTGTCGAGGAAACGATGCATAAGAAGTTATAAATACCGATGTAGTATAATGTATAAAGTGGTTAGAATAAGCATTCACTGACATATTATTGCAGAATTTCTTGGTGTTTTTATTTGTGCCAAGGACCAAGGGAGATGACATGAATGAACACAAAAACAACCACAGCTTTGGGGAAAGAATGGTTAGCAGCGGCAGCACAAAAATGAGAAATATCTCTATAGCATTTTCATCCAGATTCTCTTTCATCGTGTTTATTTCTTTTCAGATGATGTATGCCTAGGTGCATATACGCTTGTTGCTATTCTTTTTAGCTGACAGTGATGAAGATGATATCATAGAAGTTTCTCATTATAAATAACAGATTCTGTAAAAACAATTCCAAGATGATCCAATTGGATTTTTTGTGTCTCTTATTCATTATTCTTTGTAATACGTACAAATCCTTCTGGAATTCAGTAAACATACAGCCACTCATAAATTAATAAATTAAGTGTTCCTCCTCAGACCGAAAGTAAACTTGCCTTATAAAAGTGTCGTCACAATAGCCATGCATATATAAAGAAAATGAAGCCAAGAGGCATAAATAAATGTAATTAAATACACTGCACGGGTTCAGTGGTTCATTATAAGAACCATGAAGTAGAGACTTGGAATTAATTTTATGTACAACTTTAACTTTTGAGCATAAATTATGCAGCTTCAGTGAAAAAAAGGGAAATCAGCATTGGGAAACCACATAGAATTATTGACTCATTGGTAGGTATGCTTGTTTCCTCTCATTGGGTCTCCCACTCTTACTCAATAAAGTTAATACAATACAGTTTACAATTTTAAAAGTTTTTTCCTCTCCCTCTCACTGACGTTTATGAATACATACATACTAACAAAATTCTTGTGGAAAAAATCATGGAATGAATGTAAAAAGCCAGAATAATCTTTTTATTTTATTTTATCCTTTAACTTCATAAAATTGTATTTTTTAAACGTACATATTAACAAATATATAAAGAAAACTACATTTCACGAAGAGCACAGTATCGGTTACAATACAACTTTCTCCCTCTGC
>JAQFZH010003549.1:0-13640 GCA_034695485.1 Entomobrya nivalis | reverse complement strand
AACTTGAACAATGCAAAATATTTTAACCAATCTGTTCAACTCGAACCGACAGAAATGCTCTTCAGTTAATAATTGTTGTCCAGTTCAACTTAAACAATGCAAAATATTTTAACCAATCTGTTCAACTCGAACCGACAGAAATGCACTCCAGTTAAATATTGTTCTCCAGTTTAACTTGAACAATGCAAATTATTTTAACTAATCTTTTCAACTCGAAAATAATCAAAATTTCAAAAATTTGCAAAAAACATCACAATTTTCAAAAAAATTTGAAAAATTGCAAAAATGTATCAAAATATAATTCGGTTTTATTTTAACATTAAAAACTGCAATTTAAAATTCGAATCAAAATTTGCAATCGTATAATTTCAAAAATTTAATCTATATATTACATTGTTATAGTCAAACCGTAAAAAGACGAATACAGGTTAGTAATTTTTTTACTTTTAGCAGTTTTACGGTAATTTATTTTCTAATAAAAAGTAATATTTTTAATTCGTATCGAATTATGCAGTTTGCAATCGCATAATTCCAATAGTTTGAATAACAACCTACATTTTTTTTGAATGGTGTCGTGTATATGGGACCTCCTACTTTCTCAATTACTTTATCAATCGCCCAAAGGGTGTTACAGTTGAAGAAACCTTGACGGATATCAAAATTTTGGACAATGGCTGTACCGTTCAAACTCCGGTAGAAAATCCTCATTGTTCTGAGAATCCTTCCGACTTTAAGGTTCCATTTCGATGGCCAGTATTTACTCTTTTAGTGTCTGCTTTACAGGTAAAAATTAATACAAAATTGGTATTGCAAAATGAATACACTTGCCACAAATATTTACATCGTTTTTTTATTTTAAAGTTGGCGATTTTCTATTTTGTAATGAACGAGGATTATACCGGATGGTTTGCTAAAGCCTTTATGTTTCACTTTACTAAAAGTCTTCATTTTTGGAGATTGTCCACCAGCTTGTTCATACATTATTCTTAAGTAAACAACAACTTTATTTTCATATTCATTTAAATTCAAGCTACTAAAATTAATGGTTTTGTTTGATAATATTTAGCCAATCTCATCTTTGGAATAACGTTATGTCTCAGCTGTTGATAGGAATTCTTTTGGAAATGGTTCACGGTTGGAAGCGCACTTTTATTTTGTATTTTTGCAGCAGTTTATTCGGAACACTGACAGAATGCACTTTAAATCTCTAGACAATACTTTTGGGGCGTCAGACGCTATTTATGGTTTGAAAGGAGGGCATGTGTCTGCCATTATCCTGGTAAGTTTGCAAAACAAAACGTACTTTTATTTTATTCTCAAATTAAGTTAAGTTTTTTACGTTACGTTACATAACGTTTTATTGAATATAATTTGCAGAATTGGAATGTAATTTCGGAGGCACCTTTCCGAGTTATATTTTTTGGCCTTTGTGCAGTACTTGATCCCTTATATCAAATCATCTGTCCACCAAATTTGGAGACGGCAAAAATGTTAGAGTTGGACACGTTTCCCATACCATTGGCGCATTGGGTGGACTTATCATTGGCTTTTGTGTAATGAAAATTTTTGAGAGAGCAAAATGGAAAAGCAAACTTGGAAAAGCTTGTTTTTACTTTGCTGAAATATGGATTGTGCTTGGACTAGGTTCTAATATTGGCCATCAATTTTTTTATTGGGAGGTTGGCTCGGAATATGTAAGACTACGGGAGTTAGAGGAGAATAATTTCACTGATACTTGTCCCAATATAATGTGAAATCAAACTCGACTTTGAAACCTTTGCTGGTCTGTTTTAAGAAACCAATTTAGCTTAGTTTACGTTTGCAATTTTGGGTTTGTTTATTTGCTTTATAATTATATACTAAAACTTGTTCCTCATTTTATTTGTTTTACGTAAATAAACCAAGTATTTAAGAATTCTTTTTTTACTTGAACAGAAAGCATGTTATAATTTAATTAAGTTACTGTAATCTTAACGTAGATTTATGTGTTTGTCTGGCTCATTACTTTAGTTTGTGAATTGTTAGACAAAATATTCTAAATTGAGTTCTTTCATTCCAATTCGTTGTACACTGAAATTGACTGCTTTTTTGTCATAAACATAACTAGTGTAGTTAACGAAAACGTTTAAATAGAATATATCTCAAAACGAGTCTTCTAAATGTAAGCACCATTTGGTGTATTTTATAGCTTTTAAAAACTTTTAAAAGTTAAAAAATTAACTACTAGTACAAGAATTTTCAAATAAAAAATAATATTTATCATTTGCAATATAAATGAGTTTGTTCAAATTTATCTGTCAAACTGAAGTATTTGTATTAAAACGTATTTAATTGTTTTTATAATACTTACACAAAAATCAATAAAAAGTTTAAAAAGCATTAATTTCAATTCGTAATAGAATTTTTCTTCAAAATTATTCATCCAATGTTTTGTGATAAATGAAATGGTTTATAAAAAATACCACAAACTAAATATCTGCAAGTAACAGCACCTACTTAATTAAATTGGGATATCAGTTTCAGTACAATACATATAATTCATAAATTCCAATATACCCATTTTTATGTCAAGTCAGTAAGGTCATCAACCCTACAGTCATCTTGATCCAAAACCATTTTGAGAAAAAGAACCCAAATTTGCTATTAAATACATGGAAAATAACTTACTTGTGAAAAGAGCACTATAAATATGTATACATAAATGCCATGGATAAAAGTGACCGCACCTATGCATGACTCGTTCATTTCAAGTTCCACAATTCCAGATATTTAGTTTGCTCAACAAGTAAGTAACTCTTGAGATAGTTCTTATTATCCAGTATACTTAATGCTTTATTCAAACACGTCTGATGTATTAATGAAAATATTCCAGCTTTGAGTGCGGGGATGGGCTGCATTCTCGTTTAGAAGTACATTTGTGTGTGTACTTGCACTTAGAACAAACGATCATAGCTTTGAGATTTTGCTCGAGCAGATTTACAAAGATTTAGCAATGCCGTCAGTCATGTCTAAAAACACTATATACGTTATATTCATATTTCATCTTTATATATTTCACACGTCAGACCCATAATCAAATGAGCATGTATGTATGTACTTCTGGTATGAGATCATTGAAAGAATATTCTGGATGCACATCACAGTGATATGTTCTCTCTATTCGGTTTGTCATTTATCAGAGCAAAGAAGTCCAGTCAAATCAAGTCTTAGTGAATTCACTGTCTGCCCATTTTATGTCTTTACTCGAGCTGAGTGTGTTCTCAAACGAATATAGTTAAAACGTACACAAAAAACAAAACTATGTATTTAGATGTTAAAGTAAGTAAAGTAAGAAAATAAGATGCATAAGTATATCTAGATGCACGAAACTCCCTTACGACAATGGAAGGTAAAGTACAATTTATTCTTTCATCTACATGCCAGACTACCAAATTCCATAAACCTCACTCTCCCATTAAAATGACTGAATATGCATAGTCAGTCCCTTTTTTTACTTAAGGAAATTCTGACGTAAAATAGCGTGGAGAAGTAGTCTTTTTAGAGCGTAGAGAAATGTTATGTCATATTTTAATAGCCCTTGAAGAAAAAGCGCTCAATTTACTGCTGAAGATCTGACAGAATTGTAACTTCAAGTCTAAAAAATTATTAACATTAATTTTATTATTGAGTGAACGTGTTAAAACCAAGAATTGTTTTGGTGTTTTACAACTCAATCAGGTAAGTTACCACATTTTTAATCTAAGTTTACAAAAAAGTATTTACTACCTTTAATTAAAATAGTCCAGATGTGCTAACATGGTACAAGTTTAAATCGAAACATCTTTATGGTAAGCATAAATTTAATTAGCATGCTCAATACAAACCACCCAATCTTCTGTAATATTAGAAAATTTTGTTTCCATTTTAAATTATGAATATTTCATGAAGTGTTTAATGCATTCTTGCTCTAAAAACTTGAAATGAGCTCGAGCAAACTATACCCATTTAGAGTTCTTATGGATGCATACATGTTTAATTTATGAGCAATACGTTGTTCGTATTTGGATGGATTACTCCTCTTTAAAAGCCCATATTTATGCCTGTATATTTGATCTCAAACCGATCTTATGCATACATTTGCTTAACATAGAAAACGTTCATATATCTGTGAGCATGTCACTCCTACACTACAATGAAGTCTTTTACAACGACATTGTATAAATAAACTGCTGTGGTTATGTGTGAAAATAGAAATTTACCCAAGCAAGCATCTGACTGGTTCCAAACAGTTTCAAATGCCACACTTCCTTCCATACTGTAAACTACTTAGCATCTATTTGTTGTATATATAGCCAGAAGCTGAATATATTTATAATCAGTATAGATTGATTTAGCTCGAGCAAAGGGAATCTTTAGCATAGCATTACTTTGCTGATTATCCAGACAGGCCTTTTATAGATATAAATTATCTTGAGAGTGTGTATGATTATTAAGATCGGTTGATCTATTAGCACAGCAACACGATAAAATTATATTTTACATGAAAACTATAAACCCCCTGAAATATACCAGCGCCATTTTGATTTGAAGAATAATATAATAAGTGCCTTCCCATTTTACTTTCACTTGGAGCATATTAATGTGTGGATAGTTTACATCAACTAAATAGTTAAATTGCTTATTATTACCAATTAAGTAAACCTACCAAAGTTGTCATATAATTACTAGTACCATGTCTATAAGGGAAGGCGAATAGGAAACTTTAAAAAATTCTTTAGACTAAGCAAGAAAATAATTGTACATTGATTTATTGGTGAGTACGAATTATGAAGAATTAATATGCAAGGCTGACTAACAGTTATTCAAGTTTTTTGAATAGGTGCACTAAATTACATTGAATTTTTCCGAATTGATATGAACTTTTGGCTTTTTATTTTCATTTGCTGGAAATTAGAAACTAACAAACACATCAATTGATGGTTTTTTGTTTTTAGCAATAAAATCCGGTGAAGACAAAGACCAGCTGACATGACAAAAATGCAAGCAACAAAATTGCACCAGCAAGTTATAAACCTACAATTGCAAAACAAACAGCTACCACATTTTTGAGCTTGGAATCCGGTTGGGCTCAAACCAAAAACCTAGGTAAGAATAATTCCTTTGTCGAATATATAAATCGAGGTCAATACGTTTAAAACACTACTTTAAGCACAAGTATCATAATTATTGTTTTAGATGAGCCCATCAAATGTCGCAAGTGATGTGAAATGAACGGTGTGCGGCTTGTCTGCAGCTTTAACAATATTAGTTGAGCTAAACTTAAATCATCTCGCACATTATCTAGTTCGTTTTTTCGAATTCATTTAGGTAATGTTTTGATTCAAGTTTCCATTGGTATGAAAAGTTATTGAGTGAATTTATTTATTGAAAAGAAACTTTAGGATATTTTTTGTCTTTTTAAAGATGTCTACAGATCCCTTCAGAACTCGTAATGCTGTTTTGTAAACATACTTTTTTGCTGAATGGACCAATAAAAATAACAGCTCCTCTTTTAAGAATGATACAGTTCACGCACATGAGAAATAGTGGTACATATTTCTTAAGGTAATTAAAATAATTTTCTGTAGATTTTCAAATTTTACACGAAGAGCTTTGTGGAAAATATTTTGAAATAATTCTTTTTGCATTGGAAATTTTACGGGCATTCCAATTACGTACAGAGGGAAGGAGACCAGATCATTTTTGTTCGAAATTAAACTGAACCATCGCTTGTAAAAAGGAACTGGATCATAGCTTGGAAAAGGGAACTGGACCATCGCTGACAAACGGGAACTGGAATATAGCATTTATCGTTTTTATACAAGATCAAACCGGGAATACCATTGAAAACTGGAATTAGGTTTTTTGCGTAATTGATAAATTAAAGTTTAAAGCGCTTTATATATAAACAATGTGCTAAGGCTGTATTGTAAAGTAGAATTGTACTTTTACTTGTATTGGCAGCTTTGAAGTGCATAAATGCATAAAATTGATCCAATTTAAACGGGATTTGTGTTCACAAAATTCAAATCATGAATTTAAGTTTCAAATAATAATACATAGCGAAACTACTAAAATAGGTGTACTAGGATACTGAATGATAACCACTACTTTTCAGCATGTGCTATCCATATCAGCAACGATTTAAATATTTACGTGTAATTTTTAAGGTCACTGATATATCCATTACAAATTTATTTGTCTTCCTACCATATTAAAAGATGGTTAATTTACGATCTTACAAAAGTGCTAGATGACAGATTTCAGTTTTATTTTAGTACAGATACAATCAGCTTATATGACCATAGACCAGCGTCGATTTATTAATTGACATGCATAAACACAACTATACATAAACATAAAATCATTTTCTAACTATACGAGAGCTCAAAGATAGAATTGCAATTCATTTCAGTTCAAGAATATTGTGATGGTAGCAGAAATAATGGTTTAAAAATTCTTCAAAGAATTCAAGCAATTCAGTTAAAAAATGCAAAACTTAAATATACATACCAGTTTTATGGAGTTTATAAAATCATTTATTATTTCGTTTATTGATCCTGTGAACATGCAAAACGATATCTAAATCATTTTACATAAATGCAGAGTATGTAGGAATGTTAACATTGGTGTCTAGTGATCTACTGGCTACAGATTCGTTTTTTGCATATTACATTCTGCGCACATAGACGACTGCAATACTTGACGTTTCTGATGCCATAGTCGTCTAATATTAAAACAAGGGTTGAAAGTGTACAAAAAGTATTATGCTTTTTCATATTATCAGCAAAATTAAAAACTACAACCCAAATCCCAACTAGCGTTTATTTTATAAGTTTGGAGAAAAATACGTTTTATGTTTCTATTGTTAAATATTTGCAAGTTTATTTCCAGCAGGCAACTTGTTAAATATTTCAATGGCTCTTCACACATTACATTTTTCCCTGGTTAAAAATAAGTGAATTGTTTAAAACCTAAGCACTAAAATCCAAGCATTAAAAATGTTGGCATAGTCGATGTAACTGATGGCAAATCAAAATGAATCAGGTCAGATGCTAAAGATTGACACGACAGGGAACTAGATGATTCTACTCAATAGCGGGGATATTGATATAGAGTTAGTGTTTTTGGATAAAGTTTTTTGAAAAAGCAGTATTAAACTGTTTTACCAGGAAAATCGACGAATACTTTTAAGCCGTTTTAAAGTTAGGGTGAAGTAAGAATTTTCAAACATTGTCCTCAAAATTGAACAAGTGATACATGAATATATTTCAATCACTGTTTTTACATTACGCATTCCTTTAGAAATTCATTAAATGTTAGTTACAATCGAGTGTTCCATAAGAACTTCTTAGTTTCGGGCACAAGCAATATATATCACTTGTTTATGGTAATCAAGTGTATTACCGAGTGATAGTGCTGAAAATATCATTAAAGTAAATCATCGAAAAATGTTTCTGTGATCGTATTTGCTGCATCGCATGATGAGCATGTATATTTTATGCTATCTTAAAGATTTCACGGATCCTGATTTGTTCAATGAGCTATGAACACAAAAACTCAATGTTAAAGTTTTTGTTATAAAGTGGTCGTCTATCAAACCATATTATCTATTAACCCTTATTTTAAGAGGACAAATATTCTTGCAGTGTTACATCAGGCTGTGGCCGAAAACGATAATTGCTCTTGGGCTGATTAGCAAGTTTGTAATTGTATAAAAAACAAAGAAACGGGTAAAATAGTTCGATCTGTATCTGTTCATTAGAAAAAAGTCCAAACCCACAAACAATTGTTTATAGTTTGTAATAAATCACTTTTTGACCCAGTTTTGTCTAAAAAGTTAGCTTAAAATACGTTAGTAGTAGAACTTAAAAAATTATGTTGTCGGGTATTTTGCTTGGCAACTTCAGGGTTTAAATATTTTTAATTTAATTGTTTCAAAAGTTACCAAACCACTGAAATATAAGTTAAAATACACTTGTGAGAAGATACGATCGGGACGAAGTTTTAAAAATATATATTGTGCTTTAGAAGTAAATGGCAGTAATTTTTATCCCGATACGTATAGAAATCAGGAATATGTGATAATATGTTAATAAAGCAAAAGAAACCATTATTTTGCAAGATTATAAGAATTTAATGTTTTCATGAATGATTATACTTAGATAAATCTCCGTAGTAAGGGTGGGATCTCCATAAAAAGTAGTTCTGAATATAATAAAAACCTGGTTTTTAATGTTTACTAAAAGCAGCTGGTTCTTGATAAAATATTTTTAATAGTTAGTTACGTTCATTTTGCAATGCAACTAAGGATTGAAGTAACATATTTATGCACTGGATCAAATATGTATTACATTTTGTGATGAAAAAGTAGGCTAAAACAGAGTTTCATGGCTTCGTTTTGGTATATCAAACAATAGTATACAGTGGCTAATAATTAGCAGTTTCATATACATATATAATTAGCAGTTACTAAATGCATGATATATAGAAATGGAAATATAGACCCAAAGACCAGGCAAAAAATAAGTCGCATTTCAATAATTTAAAATGTATTTTAATATTGATAAAGAAATTAGTGAAATCATGGATGTTTATAGCTTGTTAACAGAAAGTTTGGTGGTTATAACTTGTTTTTCTATTTTTCCTCTTACGTTTCACTTGCTGATAAAAATGTATGGATAAATCCTTCAATTAAATAAACAATAAGTATGTTGTTGTTAATCTCTTACAATTAAATCAGAATACATAGGAGGGAACTCGATGTACTTGAAAGGCTTCAATTTCATTCATCGCAAGAACAACTTGCTACTCAAGAAGAGCAATAGCTTTGGGAATATTTACTAACAATTTCTCAGAAAAGGATCCAATTTGTCCAAGGTGCTGCTTGCATGTACACAAATTAAATATATCATTGAAATTCTGAAGGAAAAATTAAAGAAAGCAAAAAAATATAGCTGTGATGAAAAAAATCCAATGAAACTTTTTAGATTAATGACCAGTGACACCATTTTAGCTAGTATGATCAGCTGTCGTTAGGCAAAAACCGTTTAGAAGTTCTTTTGAGTTTGCTGATACGAGTACGTCTATTGTTGACCGCTCATATACTTTTACTAAAAATACAATTAGTATTTAATCCCAAAATATTTACCACGAACAATTTCCAATTAAATCGATGTGAATAAGGCTTCGAAATACGATGTCTATTTGTTTTTTTGTAGAAACTTCAGAATCATCTAAGAAATTTTGAAAATGGAAGTTCCATAAGAAACCTTTTAGTGCAATTATCTTTTCTAATTTGTCAAAATTGTTAATCAAATAATATCACTGAGATATATCACACTTCAATACATATTTTTGAGACCTGTGAGGATTACGTTGAGCTGATGCATGTAATAGGTTAAAACAAATTTATCTACAAATATTATATTGTCCATCATGATTTCCTCTGGGTTATGAAGGCTTTGGAAGTTTTCAAATGTTGTCAGGTGGCATGACCTTGAAATTTGAGTAAACGTTCCGAAAATGAATTGAAAGGCAAGTCTCCTTTCCCTTGAGTATACTAATATTTGAAACTACTAGATTATAGCAAAAGTACATGCTATTTGACTTCATATTGTATTTTTTTCAATTAAAAGTTTTAATTGAAATTCCGATTCGTTAATGTAAAATGCAGTAATGGTTATCCCTGAATGGTATACAACTTGCACATTGAAATATTAAGAAAGACAACACGACTTACTTGTATTCTTAGATTATACAAATAATGTCTAGTTTATATTCAAGTACAGCAAAAAGCTTTTGAATTCATATTAAAACTGAAACTCTGGACAAAGTGTTTTCAAAATGACGGCTTTGATGGACCACGTGATTAGCATGAATATCATCATATTTTGTTTATGCCAAAAAATTTCCAGTTAATAATAACGTACATGCAATTTCAAAGAAATTATTAATTACTAATTTGAGAAAATTGCTAATCCGTAAACACATCGTTTGAAGTCCACGACTATTAGCAAATGATTTGTTTAAACTTACTAAGTTTATTTAAATTCAACTATTAAATTAAATTTTAATACTGTCCAGCATAATATTTAATGACATTCACAAGTCCAATCTCGATATTCAAGATGCTTTTAATGGACGTTAGCGTATAATTAGGTTTTTTAATAGAAGCCCCTTGGATTCCTTAAATTCGAACCACATTTTCAAAACGTTTGGAAAATGTATTCCAGATATGTGTGATTATTGTATGAAACTAAAAACAAAATTACTGCAGCAGTTTCTGGTAGTCTAATATATTTTTTGAAATCCGGTAATAATGTATATTACTGTTTAAAATAATACACTCCAGTTATCTGGAATCAAAAACCGTAGTTTTCAGAATCCAAAAAGATTGTGAAAACAATACAACCTAATATGACACAAAAGCAAAGTTAAACATTGCCTTAGCATGGGTTTAGTTTATAATGTATTAAACGCCTTTATATATATGTCTGTCTTCAAATGTATAAATATGTTTGAAACTATGCGATTCGTATAAGTTGCAAAGCTTTTGAGTTCGTAAACAGTGATTTAAGAGAAGTGGTCTGAAGTCGAGGTTTACGGTTTCGAACAATTTCCATTAGAATTCAAGTAAGACAAACAGTTGGCGCACTGTTAGCTGACAGTAGCGACAGGCCTAACACCAATGGTGCTATTTAAAAAAATGAATAGTAGTTCCTCTGAGGAGTGACTGATGAGTGTAGTGTTGTGTTACAGAATTCTAGAACTGTTAGGGCAAGCGTTGTGTTGAAACTAGTTTAAAAAAATTAATTAATCCAACCAAGTTTTCCAGTTATGGTCTAACCGAATGAAGGGTTTGTTCATCACGTACGTAAATCCCAAATATGCAAATATGTCGTTCGGTTAGAATGTTGGCTTCTTGATTTGTTTTGTTAAAGCTAGTTGAAATTTCAAATTCTCTAACCAAGTTTTCCATTAAAGTCTCAGTTAATGAAGAGATTGTTCATTCCAAGTAAATTCCAAACTTTAAAATTAAAACTAAGGCTCTTTAAACGAACGTCCTTTAAAAAATTTCTCTCAAGGACTCTTTGTTTTGGAATTGTAATCTTAAAAACTAGCAAATTCGATATTTCATAGTTATCATAGATGTAGTTGCATTTAAATTATCGCTAAACAATTATGTTTCAACGTCATGAATAAAATTTTTAACTAATCAAATTTGAATTCAAATAAATATGTAAAATAATATATGGCTCTGCTGTCTTTTTGGGATATTTACAGATGTGAAGTCAATAAGTTTTATTTCATTGGTATAATTTGCTGTTGAAACTTCTGCAAGATGTGTGAAAGCAACAGTTGTCTAGAATGCCAGACAATATTCATCTTGTCAAATGTTTTGTAGTTGGATTTTTCCCATACAGTGATACGAAAGAATTAGTTTGATCTGTTTTAAGCTATGCAAAACTAGCAGTTTTTCTGAATGATATTTTCTTACCATCGTAAGTTGTGCGTACAACAATTGTGGAATGAATCGTAAAAATAGGCCAGCGGGGAAAAAAATGCAAACTTAAAAAAATACGTTAGAGTAAAAACTTGTTAGTTTGTGTGGTCAAATCGGACAATGAACACGTGTACTTTGTACAAGTTTAAGTCCATATTAGTATGCTACTTTAGACGGTTTGGGTAGCCCTACGACTAGTATCTTACATTATCAAATTTAAGCGCATATTATTTGTTCAATTCTTTAAAATATATACATACGTCGCGAGGAAAATAAATGGTATACTGAAACGGAAAAAAATTGTTGTATTTTGGAATAATTTATCACATAGTTTGTATAAAATGCTTATTATGGATACTATTATTCTAGGAGAACTTTTCTTTCAAACTCCATTGACTTTGACAAGTTCAATGGGGTTTCACGTCGTATACTTTTAGATTGGAATTAAAAACTGTAGTTTTTATATTAAAGTCTTTTAAACTAATTCAAGGATTGTAAAATAGAAATAAATAATTATTCAAACGTATTGAATAAAGTCGTTACGAACGACAAACTTGGCTGTACCGTACTTTTTGTACAGTTACACTTGTATTTCTTGTATGTATTCCAAAGAGTGGATAATCTTACACATTATATATTATGTTGTTCGAATTACAGTGGGAAATTTATAGAAAAACGAGAGGAATGCATTTTAATTATTCATAAGCAAGCATATTTTAAAGTTGAGGTGAATGTAGGACATAAAACCATTAAAAGTTTGCCTAGAACTGTGAATACTACCGAAGATTTTTACATAATGATCCATGTTAATGCATTTCATACTTTATTGTTGGACAACTAGTATATTACATTTATTACAATAGGCACCCAAACCCCAATGCCCAATACACCTAAGTGAATACACACAACTTTAAAAAAGATTGATATATTTAAGAGATTCTTTAGAAACGTTAATACGTACAGTTAATGCAATACATCTAATAAATTTAATAATATGTATTAATCCAATGAAACATAGTTAAAAAGTTAAATGAATGCATGTTAAAATAACAATAAATGTTTTTAACTGAAATGATATAATAAACAAGTAAAATTTATTTTGGGGCTTTAAATAGCTCAAATATACTAGAGTTGGATTTACGTTTTTTTAATAATTTAAACTGGCACACTTCAGCTATAAAATACGGGGAAAATTTTTCTCTCAAATAATGGACAGGTAAGCTTCTTTTTTATTTATTCTATCCAGCATGCATAAAATGGGCTTAAAAATATCCAATTATTATTTCCATTTAGTTATAGAGTTTGATGTCTAGGAATTTATGCAAACGCTTAATATGTTTTTTTGCAAAGCAGTTCATCAATATTTAAACTCCGACAACGATTAAAAGACATGAAGTTTTATCGCCAAAAAAAGCAATTAGCGTTGTGTTAGACGTCTTATGTAGCTTTGCTAATATGACAATGCCCGAGTAGACTCAACTTTACTTTACATCTTTAAACCTCATAAACTGGATGGTCAGGGAGCTTTCGTGTTTTAAACTCGCAGTATCCAAGGCTCATAATAGAATTTTTATGTTCATTTCTAAACTCTAAAAACTCATTTCAGAAAAATTTAATAAAACCTTATAGGTTTTTTGCATGTAATTGATATTTGACAAAAAGAACTTATTAACTATATTTTCAACCAAATAATTCCAAGGAAGCGATTTAAATTGATTATTGGGAATACATTAGAAAATACATATGGACATTTTTATTTCCTATCTGCAACTTTCCAAAATGTCTTATATTTCACAACTTTTAGTTATCATTATTTTAATTTTTGCAAAAGAAAGTGATAAAGTTTGTGCCACAAATTCAGACATCGACATAGTAAATATATTTTCGGAATGCATTACAGCCGTTATAAATTTTCGTGGGATTAATATCGACTTCCTTGTTCTCAAAAATCCGTTTGTTCTATTGCGCTATTTCTCACTTCCATATCCAGAGCATCTGATGTTCCCATACGAAACAGCTCCAGTTGAATGAATGAATGAATGAATGAATGAATTTTTATTTGAATAAGCAATAAAGCCCTCTAGGCAAGGCCTGTGGGGCAAACAGGTAACAAACA
>JAQFZH010003548.1:0-13642 GCA_034695485.1 Entomobrya nivalis | reverse complement strand
CATACATATTTTAAAAATATTTTTACCGAACATAATGCTATTGGAAGATGAGGTAAATTCAGGGCCGAGGTATTTAAACGATATGGTGAAATATTTAGTTAAAGATAAAAACAATGACGCATTCATATGAAAAACGGATTGTCTGTCTTCAAGTTCCAAATCAAGGTGACTTTAAAAATCACACGTTGTATTAATTTTGTCAATGAATGCTTGAATAATTTATTGAAATAATGTCAACATAACCTAAATTGTTTATTGTTTGGCTTGCCTAACCTCAATATTTAAAATACAAAAAACCGTAATAAGGTCACGCCATTGAACACTCGCACATAATAATATTTTTGAATATTTCTTAAAACCGATCATCTTCCTATTCATTGACATCAATAAAAGCCGAAGTAATTTCACTACTATCACGTATTGTGGAAATAATTTAATTTGGGAATACTAATTGCTAATTATTATTCAAATACTTCATCCTTTCTGGTTCTAAGTAAAAATGGCTGATTTAAGACATCCTATTTTTACTTTTTCTGTTACTTTTATTTATATTTATCTACTTGTCTTGCAGGTAAGTTCAACATAATGGTTTTACACATTTATATTACATGTTACACAAATACATGTTTTATATTTTAGATATTACTCCAAAATATCGCTGCTGAAGCTGACGATGAAACTACAACCAGTTTGCCAGAAACTGATACCACGGAAACTCTAGGCGAAAGCGTTATATATGGACACAAGTTAAAAACGGGCTAAAACTATTTTGATTAGAAAGTGATTTCGAAAAATAAATCTTTGTGGTAATCTTAACGGAAAATAAGACATGAATTGTTATTAGCAAAGTACACTAGTTACATTATCACCTTTTACATGGGACATTCTCATTTAATTTAATTTTGAATTGGCACGTGTACTTGTTTTACGTTTTAAAAAAGTTTGAAAAATGTGCATTCGTTAGATATACGTTTTTTTCCATTAGCAAACTAAACTCTTCCAATGAATTTTCGCAAAAATTTCGCAAGTTTCATTTATTTCACCGTTTAGTTAAGTCTCTTTTATGTTTTACATATAATTGACCGCGCGATGAAATTTTACTGCCCTAAATATAAATAAATGTAGCCAAACATCGTTTAATTTGCGGATAACTGTACATTAATTGCGCTTATTTCCAATAAACTATTGTATAATACATACTATTGGAATTTATTCAAATATGAAATGCTTACTCTATAGTAGTGATGCCTATATAATAAAATGTCAACCTAATGGTGAGAAATATGTAAGAGTAAATAACATTTGCTGACAAATTGGCAAAAACACATAGTATTTGCACAGAAGTTTTTACAAGCCAGCGAATTATATCGTATGAAATTAATTATTGTTTTACACTCAAGCTTACTCATTTTCATCGCTGAGTGACGTCAAAGTTTTCCATGTTTCAGTCCGATGGAACATATGACTAATTTGAGATGATACCAAATGTGATGCAAGTAAGTGTTATTGTGACTCTTTGGTGTAAACTTTGTTTACGATACATGTTCAGTGCCAATGTTACGTGTCATGATACATTTTCTACAGATAAAAACCTACTTACATTGAGTAATCTGGAAATTTCGAAATGCGTAAAGTAACCACTTCTATAAGTGGAATGATACAGGGAATGCATCATACTTCATTATAATTGTATTGCTGACAGTGCAAACGTTACGTTGATTTATTGATGTCATTGGCCGGCACTTGACGTGTAAAAATTTGTGTGCGTACAATAAATAAAAATGTAACCAAAATAAATCACTGCATTCAGCTCTGTTCACTACCATGTTTCACTTGTAAATTTTTTGACATTACAGATAACTACTCCTAGGTCAAATACATCTGATAAGCTGCAAAATATCGATTATAAATCAGTGTATCCAACAATAAGGTTCTGTACAGTTCTAATACAAACATTAGCCTTACAACAACTCAACGTCGATCATAATTGCATTTTTATTAATTAGTATTTTCAACGACACAAGATTATATTTTTCCACTCAAAAATGGATAACTGGCAGAAAGAACACATTACTCATAATATAAGATTTTTAACAGAGCATTTAAGGTTAAATGCTTACGTTTTGACAACATTTGTAACCACTGGAGTTTTGGAAGTTGAGGATATTTGGATTTTGGTAACGAGACATCAAGTACTTTAATCCCAATACTTACCATAAATTTGTTACAATAAAATAATAATTATACATAAAAATTTATTATTCAGGAAGAGGAACTAGATCCCTTATCAAGAAACCTAAAATGCTTTGAAATAATTAAAGACAAACCTATTCCACATGCATATGAAAAGCTGATCGCTGTTCTGGAAGCCACAAACCAAAGTGACGCTGCCAACCTATTAAAAACAAGCCGTAACAGAAGTAGGAGCAGGGAAACTGAGATGACTAAATTTTGATTTTGCTTTAAGCTTCAACATATCACATATACATCTGTATTCAATATTTACAGAACCGAATAAATTATATTTTTCTACTAAACTGTTACACTAATTCCATGATCCATTTTGAAAAAAAATATGTCTCTTTAATTACATTGTTAAATATTTAAATCTAAATATAGACAATATTAATTTGGTTCAACAAGCAATACACAATTCACAATATTATCTATCAAAACAGACAAGTAATTTGCAGTCGCATCTTTACTCAAAGCAAATCTATCCCCACACTTATCTGCCAAGGCTTGTTGACCCTTCCTACATAACCTATCATACGATTTTTCATATCTTCTTCCACTTTATTTACAACTCTCCATATGCATCATATCTATTAAATCTTTACTCAATATTTGAGACACTTGCATTCATTAAAAATATTGTTAGTGGGATTCCAACTAGAATGACTTCAACACAAAAGGCTATACAAAATGTGGGAACTTGTCCAATGCATCGTACTCCCAGCCATGCTGCATAACACAAGACAAACTAGCTGTAAATAATCAAATTTGAAACAATTTTTCCCAGAACTGGTGCAAATATAAGGATAAGAATTCTTAATTGAGTGTAACGACGAAGAATATGTATTCTTGAATAAAATATATTTCTGACGCTTTGAATAAGTGTTCGGATTTTGTGTTCCATGGAAACACCTGATAACAGTTTAATAGTAAGAATTAGCGAAAGGGTTCTATTTAAATCAAAGATAGTTATGTAAGAAATTGCATTTCTAAATATGAGAACAGGTAAGCTTTTCGAAGTCAACAAAGTGGAATGTGAAATCCAAGAATATACCCAGTGGGTCCATATTTAAATAAAATGCAAGATATGGAACAGGAATAGTATAAACTGTCCCAACTTGGATTAAGGTTAGTAATAAATTTCCTGGAATATCCTGAGCAACATTATTATATAAATTAACAGCCTGATTCAGTAAGGTTAACATTTCTGTGGTCTTTCTAATTGATGTATTTTTCTCGAATGGAGTGTTTGGCAGAAAAAACTGATTTAGCACGAATTGCACTTCGTTGGCATCAAGATACAAAGTAGAATTTATGGATAGCTTTATCGTTAGACATACTGTGAGGAAGATTAGTGCACTTATTTGAAGAAACCGAAGCCGTCGTTGAATGCAAAAGAATTCATAGAAAAGAAAAGAGATGCATGTTGCTAAATAAGGAACGTCTATTAGCATCAAAATTAATAGCCATGGTAAAAGTTTTTGGTAATCTGTGCATTTTGTCCAATATAATTGTGAAGTAGATTGGAATGTTACAGAGATAGTATAGGTGTGAAGACGACCAAAGGTATTCTGGAAAAGAAGTACAGCTTTTATAACGAGTGGTGTAAGTATTTGTTTTTCAGAGTACGGGACCAATCCGTTGGCCATGGTGGTCAAATAATATCTACCATAATTTTGTCGAATGAGATGATAGTTTATTGCGCAAAAAATGAAGGCTAATTTTAATTTGTTTTCGACAAATGTTACAATTTCTGGAATCATTGCACGTATTTTACCATGTAGCAAATATTATAAAAGAATAATCCACTGAAGATAATAAATGAATTCTAATAAGCTAATAAAGCAATTTTTATTGTTTGTCAAAATAAATTCAAAAATATTTGAAAAGCATGAGCAAAAATAACAAATTTTTATCAAATTATTTTTAGAATCAATGTATATGTTTATGGCAATTTTACCTTGTAACGTATTTCCTTAGTTTATTTTTTTTAAACATTAAATAATCGATGTTGTCCGTTTAGAAAAAATATAAGAGATTATATTGCTGTACACATCAAATTCAATAACAAATTATTTTACTATCAGGACATAATGTTTTTAGGACAATTGAACACAAAGGTCGTAAACATATTCCTTTAATTACAATATGTTGCGCCTAATAATGCAAATATGAAACTACCAAGCTGCCGAAAAAGTGGTTGATCGAGAGCTACAAAGAAAACTGAATAATTAGAGTATTTTGATTTAAAATATTTTTACGTGGCGGATTAATTCGAGATTGGTTTACATAACAAACAAACACTTCCTAACAAAAACGAGCAAACTTTAGCCCTCTTATGAATTCTGACCAACAAGCTATGTACAATTGAATGCTTTATAAATGACTTTGTTTAACTTTTCGTATAAAAAATTAATACGGCAATTATATTTTCATGACCACAAACTTTACTACCGAATTCAATTTTTGGAATAATTAAGTATTTAATAGTTCGGATTTTGCAAGATTTTACAAGACGAATTAGGTTATTAAGTTGGTTCAACCAACATCACGGCGTCTGCAATATTCCCTATCAAAACGGAAAGGTAATTTTCAGTTGCATCTTTACTTAATGCAAACCTATCACCACACTTGACTGGCAGTACTTGTTGAGCCTTCCAACTTAGCCTATCATACGATTTTGCATGAATTCTTCCACTTGTTATACAACTCTCCATATGCATCATATCTATTAACACCTTACTCAATATTCGAGATTTGGCACCTGTCCTCATTAGAAATATTGCTAATGGGCCACCAACTAGAATTACTTCAACACAGAAAGCTATACAAAACGTGGGAACTCTCCCATAGCACTGTACTCCTACCCATGCTGCATAACACAAAACAAACTGGCTGTAGACAATCAAATGAGAAACAATTTTCCCAAGAACTGGTGCAAATATTAGAATAAGTAGCCTCATTTGAGTGTAACGACAAAGAATATAGGATTTTGAAGACATTTTAGCTCTTATATTGGAGATAATTTTCTGGATTTGGTTTTCCATAGACACACCTGCCAATAGTGCAATAGTAAGGATAAGGGAAAGGGTTCGATTTAAATCGTAGATGGTTATGTAGGATATTACATTCCTGAGTATTAGGAAAGGTAAACTATCGAAATAACTAAGGTGAAAGCTGGAATCTAAGAATATGCCAAGAACGTCAATATTTAGATGAACCGCAAGATATGGAACAGGAATTGTGTAAACTGTCATGACTTGAATTAGAGTTAATAGAAGATTTCCTGGAATGTCTTGAATAACGCTATTATATAAATTGACAATATGACGCGATATACTTGAACGATTTCCATTTTTTGGGGATGATGTTTTTTCCTGTAAAAAGGTTTTCTCGATAAACAACTGATTTAGCACATATTGTACTGCAGTAGCATTCCAGTACAAGGAATAATTTATGGATAGCTTTACCGAAAGACAAACTGTGAAGAAGATTAGTAAACTGACTTGAATAAATTGAAGATTTCGTTCAATGCTAAAAAACTCATAGAGCAGAAGATAGATGCATGCTGTTAAAGTGGGAACGTCAATTAGGAGCAAAATTAGTAGCCATGGTGAAAGTTTTTTAGGATTTGTACACTTGGTCCAGAGAAGCTGTGCAGAAGTAGACGGTGATGATTTAGATTTATTTATTTCTATAGAAATTGGGTAGCTATGGAAACGACCAAAAGTATTTTGAAAAAGTGTTATAGCTTTTACTACCAAAGGAGTTAGTAATACCTGTTCAGAAAATTTTGGAGGTCTGGTAGCCATGGTGGTCAAAAAATGTATATATTTTTTTAGACAAAGTTGTGTTTTTCTGAGCAATTTTTTTTTTGTTTTTGAAAAAAAGGCAACTCTCTGCTAAATTTTCCTGTCATGTAACAAAGATAAGGAAATAACAACCTTTACCTTGTGTATATCGTAAATGGATAATTATAATCTATTTTAGGAATTATTTTGTTTTTTCAAAAAAGTAGAAATTTACACAAAGCTTTTTACAACAGGAAAGAGAAACAAATTTTAAAAAGCTCAAATTAAAAGTTATGATAAACATCTTTAAATTAAATGTTGTGAATTTTTTAAATCTAGGTTGTTAAATTGTTATTGTGAGTAATTATACCTTGCCTTTGCAAAGGCAAAGCTCTGTCTTTATGACAATTTGTCCTTGGAATTTATTTTCAAAATTTAATTATTTTAGACATTCTGTAATTTACTTGAATATTGTCGTTTTCAATAACCTGGAATTAACTTCGGACTAATTGATATTTCCTTATCTTTTTAATATGCACACGTGTAATTTTGTGGAATCTGATATAAAAATGTATTATTATAAATAACCATCCAGGACCCATTTTACAGTAACCTGTATTTTGTTTTGGAAGTAATTTATTTTTATTATTTCTTATACCTGAGTATACTTTTTACATTTGTTTTAACTTTGGGATTTCATTTTGGTATCGTTGGAATAACTTAACTAAAATAATCAAAATACTTCCTACCGTAACAAATATAACAAAAGACAAAAACATCCATACATCTAGTTGTCGCCTAACAAACCAATATTGTTCACTTCCAGAAGGCTTTAGATGATACATGCTGGGATGTCTCAAGACAAACTCTGTCCACCAAACAGCGGTCTCCAATGGACTGTTTTGCCTGTCCTTAAACAGCTTTTGCATTTGATTTAACCTTTCTTTCGTACTAAAAACACAAAAATCATATAAATACGTTAGCGCAGTTTAGATTTTTTTCAAATACTAGAAGAAATAAATACCTTGGATCATAAACTGCATTCTCAATAACTCTTTTAAAAGTATCCACTGCAATTTCCCCAATTTCGAATTTTACTGCTGCTCCAATACTAGCCAATCGATTAGAGTTAAGGTCTTGGTCACCCTGATTGACAAGTAAAATCAAATAATAATGACGATAAGCTTATCATTATCAAATGGATAAAAATGAGTTGAAGGACATACCAATACAGGAATTGTTATCATTGGCACTCCATTAAATATTGCTTCAAGTGTACTTGGTCTTCCTCCTTGGGTAACAAATAGTTGGATTTTTGGATGTGCTGTTGAAATTAACATTCCCAAAATGTCATCCTTAATGGCTTATCGTTAGTAATATCTATTAAGAGCCAGCTAGTTTAAGTACTCACCTAAGACATCTTGTTGGGGAAACCACTTACTAAGATATAGATTATCTGGAATATTCTTTGGAAATTCTCCATTCCATTTCCACAAAAACTTGACACTTGGTAACGACTTTATTGTATCAAAGAAAACTTGTTTTATGTTTTCGGGTAGATTACCCGGCTTTACAAGAGATCCCAGACTAATATATACGAAACCGTCATTTGTTGTAGTTTTGGAGCTATTTGTGTGATCGTCTTCAATAAAAGCTTTCACATTCTAAAATATATAATTATAAAATTAATACATTAAATTGCACGAAAACTGCGTTTTCATAAAACAAAAGTAAAATTACCTCAGGTAAATCTTTCGTCGACTCTTTACAGTGTATACCAGCAATATTGATTACATTTGGTGGGAAGCTTCTTGCATAGTCTGTAAACACATCCCCTGTATGAAAAATTAGGCTGACGTTACGCACCAAATCCCCGATAAAAGGCATTTCCGGAACATTCAATGAGTCTCGAACAAGTGCATGCATTCGAATAGAATACAAATAATGCCAAAATCGATAACGTAAAGACAAAAGTGTATTTGACACCCTTGTCATAAACGACATTGGAACTGGTGGAGATTTAATTTCAAGTTCGGGTATAGCCGAACTTTCAGGTAGAAAACCTAAAGAATCGTACTCATTTGGCCACGGAGCGACACTATCAAATTGAATATATTTTGCTCCTAGCTTATGCGCTAAACCTATACCACAATCAGGTAAACAGTTATCAGCAAATAACAAATCCACTTTTGGGTCGGTTTTTAACCAGTCTTTAAATTCGGTGGAAGTAAACAGTGCTTCACAAGTGTCGTGCCCAAATTCAAAGGCAAAATTAAGAATAGGATCAATTTCATCTCGAACGCGAATACTTATGTCAAACTCTTGATTTAGAACGTTTTCCACATGCTCAGCCATTTTCTGTGGAACCACTTCGGTTATATTTGGGTTTGGATCCTTTGGATAAAATGGGGAAATATAGGTGACATTGTGACCACGATTTGAGAGGGCTTCTGCTAGAGGCCATGTTACAACACGGTGACTATACGTGACGATATGATGGAAAAATAAAATATGCTCTGTTTTGCTCTCCTGAATTTGTAAAATAGATAAACAAAATATTAAAATATTCAGTTTTCGTAGAACAGGCATCACGTATAGTGTTTAGAATGTTAACTGAGTAAACTGTACAGAACAATGTTTGTTGTGGAACTAAATGGCAACAACGAACTGGTTTTTATTTTATTGTAAGGAATGCATATGCAGCATATTTGATAAATTTTGTGGTTTAGATTAACTGGTGACTCGTGACCTTGAATGAATTACACAACACTCCATCCATTTCATATGCAATAACCATGACATTACATTTTATCTCTTAACCTAGTCCGGCAATGCATACACGTATATTTGTATCGTTTTATATAATCGTATCTGAGGTGTGGCATAATTTTGCAATCAGCCTTTTATCATTATCTGTAAAATACTCGCTATGTTCACCCATTACATATGGTGTA
Source organism: Entomobrya nivalis (assembly GCA_034695485.1). Lineage (NCBI taxonomy): Eukaryota > Metazoa > Arthropoda > Collembola > Entomobryomorpha > Entomobryidae > Entomobrya > Entomobrya nivalis. The sequence goes on along the minus strand of JAQFZH010003548.1, from coordinate 4,662 downwards.
GTGATAAATGATTTTATTTTGACTTCCATAAATATAAAGTTTGCTGTTAGACACACTGAAACCTCAAAAATCCCAGTAGAGTCTTACATGGCAAAATAACGAACAAATTACATGGAGAAGTAAAAGCAAAAATGAATTTTACTTCAAGGCACACATACCTAATGAAAACTTCCACTTGATTAAAATGTATTCATTGATGAGAAGGTGCTTTAGTTTAATCCACATCAATAATACATTCCAGCTAAAATATAATATAATGTAGTTTTAATTAGGCAAGTAGTTAATACTAATTATTTTGACGATAAGTGAAATATTATATAACCGCCAAAATATTGATTCGTATTACATAATTTAACAAATAAAATTACATACACACATGGTTTTATACGTTTAACGAATCAGACCAAATTTTACAACAAACCCATGTAATTTCTTAAAGGGGAAGCCACGTAAACTTAACTCATCAATATTAAATCTATAGCTCTCGCCAGCGAAAATTCAATCCTTCTAAGAGGTGTTAAACTTTCAGAAAAGCTTTCTAGAAAAAACCTGATCTTTATCGGACCCAATGCTTTTATTATTTTAGACAGTTCCCTAACTATACCTCTTTTCCCATCACCTTTCAAAATAGAGTGAAGGGAAAGTCGCAAATCTATTTTGACAAACTGGCAACTCATTTTATAAATTGTTGCTGGAATTCGAAAGCATACAGACTGCAACATTGTATTAAAAATTACAAAGCTCACAAATATTAGTATACTAACCAAGTTCATTTTACTGCCATGAACAACAAGAACGTAAATCGAAAATGTCAAGTTTCCGATCGAAAGTAAAATTAATGGAAACATAAGTGCCATTTTATGAATGAAATTGTACTGTATTGACAACAGGCTAAGGGATTTGTAAGCATGCAAAGCTGATAGAATGTGCGAGGGATTCCCAATACCGGAAATTATTACTGCATTTTTGCGTTCAAGAAAATCCATTCCACAAAGCAAGGCAAACTGAAGAATGAGAAAACTGAATTGTGCAGAAATCATGGTAATGTTCACACCAATCACCCAAAACATTAAGTTGGTATAAAATCTTACCCCAAATTCGATGACTTTTAAGTACGCAGGAATGAATGGAATTTGGGGAAGAACGTTCCATGGAATTTTAGGAAAGAACGTAGGCACTACAATGACTAACAAGTTGTTCAGTTGAAATAAAGTTACCACACAAACTGTAGAGATGAGGATGAAATTTCGTAAAGGTTTCTTTTTCCAGTAGGCCAATTCTAAATGAATAAAATTAAGATTTGGAATAAACTTTGATAAAAAATTCAAATAATGTAGATTTTATACCTTTTTGGTCGACTTTCGTTTTGAATTCAGCATGAATGAATTTCTTCTCAAAGTTGCATAGCTGATTACAAAAGTTGACTATATCCTCTAATTGTTGGTTGTACTGCATGCTGATTATAGCCAAGAAGAACAATGACACTGAGAAAAACAGCTTTATGAAGTAGTCCCAAATTTTGAGATGATTATTCCCGAAATAGGCTTGTATGCCAAGTGATAAGGACCCAGAAATAAGAACAAACGTTTGCATGTGCCCTGTTCTCTTAAATAATGAGTTTGAAACAAATAATATTTGTGTAAATTTTCCACTAACAGTAGGGGTAGAAATTGGTAGGAAGCATTTAGGGAAAAGGAGCTTATATGTGGTGCTTAGGCATTTGAAAATATGCCTTATGTATGGAATCGAGCCAATTGAAATCAACATTTTTTCAAAAGTGTTTCTAGCTTTTTTGTCTCAGAAACAACGAATTAGAACACTTTCCTGGGCAAAATGTTCTAGCAAACTATGCTTTTAAGTTAGTTATATAACCTGTTTGATTTAACATTTAATTTTTTGAACTGTCAATCTAGTCTTAATACAGGGTATGAAGAAAATCAAATATTAGCTGTGTAATTCATTTCATCGGCTTTGGTAATATGAAAAATATTGAAAAAACTCATACTAGCATGTACGGTTTTTTATGAGTTCCAATGTTTATTCAATAAAAATTTAACTTGAGTAGCAAACGTGTAGCTGTAGCTCTTTGTGTCCCGGAAATGTGAAATAAGCAAGAACTAGGTTATTTGTGAGTATTACGATACTTTGCTGGACAATATATTAAAATAAACTATACTTCAAACTTAGTTAAATAACTTCTTTAGACAAATGTTTAATTTTGTCTAAAATCAACATATAGCTCAAGTAAAGAATATCGAAAACCCGAAGCCTTGTCATTTATTAATTCAGCAGGCACACGTAATATACATAAATAAAATATATTGACAGTTTGCATGGTCCATTGGGTAAATAGTTAACGTTTTACAAAAGTATATTTAATTGGAACTGTGGAATAAGAATTGTGAAGATTGCATAAAAACGCTAAATACGAAGCGACTATGTAAATTAGATGCTATATATGTTTTACATGCATGTTTTTTAATGTAAAACGCCCAGTTAAGTAACGTCTGCTAAGTTCAGTTATAAGTATTATATATAGTTCCTAAAATACCAAATATAGACTACCCTAATGTAATACTTTTGAAATAACTGCTTAAGTGCTGTTAATTTATTTGTTATACAAAAACCTCTGAGAATTAAGAAATGTAGAACTATAATAATTACTAAACTCTTTGGTAAATTTTCGCCATTGTTATAATTAATTTACTTAATTCAAGCAAACAATTTGATTTGTTTATGTAAGCAATTAAATTTTAGTTGAACGACTTAAACATATAATCTATACAAGTGGCATTTAAGAAATGTTTGGTTGCCTGATGAAGCAGCTTGACTTAACATGCAAAACGAGTTGTAATAAAGAGTGATTTGATTGACAAGTTTAGCTGTGTATTGGAATTTATTTGTCATAATTTCCTACGAGAAATACTGAGAATTACTTTTTATATACTTGCAAATGTAATGTCGAAAACTATTATTTGTTTGTCTATGTAACCTAACCGTTTTTCTTGTACATAAAACTATACTTGCTATATTTGTAATGAATACAGATTAGAGGCTCACTTTTTCAACTAATGATCAATTCTGTCACAGTTAATTTATTTTAATTATTTGATGGGTTAAAAGGGAACACAAACTATACATTGTCATTATTTTATCTTTTACATAACTGTTAAGTATATATTTAAACATCTCATGCTAATGGCGTAATTTATTCATCAGAAAGGTTAACTAACATAAAATCAGTTTTGTGGAAAATTTGAGATAGGCGTATTAGTTTAACCCGAAAATGATACAAACGAAAAACGTTAGAAGCTAAAAGCGAGAAAAGTTCACAAAACAGAGTAGCTTAAGAACCCTAGTCCTTTCAATTCGCCTTGTGCTGATGTTATACTAATTACAGCTAACATAGACCCACTTTTTATGAAACTTACGTAAATAAAATGACATAATGTCATGTACTTATTTATGATACATAATCCATTAAAAACGACTTTGCGAATATATGTACATGCATTCCATCCTATCTGGTTTTCCATCTTAACCATATTATTGTACCTTAAATTAGTATTTATGTCTGAATTTTGGCCAAACACCATGTCGTTTATGTAAAATAAACATTTTGGGCTGTGCAGCGAACTCACAGTCACAGTCAAATTGACAGTGATTTAGGAAGTATAAAGTAATTCCTAAATCTGATGACGCTACAGGGACGCCCGCAATTATCAAGCCGACGTAGAATATAGTAAAATTATATGTTTCACAAAATCGTCTTGATTAAATAAAATGGAAATAAATTTATAAAATTTCGATGCGTGTACGTATATACATATGTATGACCACATGTATAAATGCTATAAGAAATATTGCTGTTTAATCACAAGAATTCGGTTTATTTCTATCTAAAATAAGACAAACTTTCAACAAACATGCTATTTTAGTATATTTTCAAAGCAAAAGGAAACAGAAAGCATGGTTTTCAATTTATTTTTTAGATAAGCTACACTTATACTTAACAACTTCAATTATTATTATTCAAAAACTTATTTACAATTAACTTCTATATTGCAATATGTCGCGTGTGCTCAAGACTTAGAAATACCTTAAAATCTTAATCCCATTCGCTACTAAATTCTAAATTACACATGATCATATAATCAATCAAAAGGGTGTATACAGGATGCAGAATTTCCTGTAAATATTAAAATTAAAAAAAAATATTTATTTTACGTAAAATAAAAATAGACAGCCTACCCATAAATATCCTAATTTCTTATATAAACACATCTAAACTTTCTAGCATGGCTATAAAGTTGCAATCTTGTTTTTATCTGTCTATCTTATAAATAAAATAAATTCTTGATTTCGTGTGATGTAATGATGGTTGGTTTTATTTAGACTTCCATATGTCCCAAGTATACTGTTCGACCCACTAAAATCTTATCTATTTCAAAAGGGTCAATATTTAAACAAAAAATCTTTGTAAATACTCGGCCTTGAATATTTAATATCAATTGTTCAGCATTAGAGAAGGTGTCATTGATTGATTTTCATATTTTGTGTATTGTTAGGATTGGCACCAAAAATGTGATTAAAGATGCAGTTTCCAAAAGCATACAAAAGATTCGTTCAGTTCGGTATCACAGGATTGTGAGAATATGATCA
>JAQFZH010003547.1:0-13642 GCA_034695485.1 Entomobrya nivalis | reverse complement strand
TCGACCATTTTCAAGAGATCGAGTTTATCACCACCCTGGACCACTTTTTGGAGTTCTGATTGTTTTTTGAGGTGGACGCTGGACCCATATAACGTACACAAAAAATCAGAAAAATCAGATTGGTACGATTTTTCGATGGCTGGTGGTGAAAAAAGACACACAAAAACATCGATTTGATTGCATAAGCATCATACGGACAAATTTTCCCATTACAAGTACTACAATAATATTACAGATCTAATTATTCACATATTTACTTTGAATTTATTAATACATTAAGTAGCAATTTTAACCAGCTGGGCACCAGGATAAGGAAACTACTTCATAAAAACGGGTGTCAATAAAGGCTTGTTCCAAATCATTTAGTTCAACAAAATGCAAACTCCAGCAACTTCTTGTTTAATAATCAATTTAGTAGTTTTACTAGTAATCAAAGTTTTCAAAATATAATTTTATCTTTGATCTTTCAAAAAACGTTCCAGAAAATAATTTCCCAACGTGAATTTAGGAAACGACTCAGGTTTTAAAATCATTAAAATAATCACAAAATGAGTATTTCCTGGTAAATTTTAATTAAACTTTGGACAACACAAGCAACCAAAAATATATTAAATTGCTTTCAGGTATATTTTATGTAAGATCGAAAAGTTTAATTCCACTAATGTGTTACTTAATTTAATAAATGTAGAATATTATAACATTATAAGTACCTTAAGCCACCTATTACATAGAACTGCTACTAAGGAAAATTGCCACGTCCGCTTTCTTCTCTTTCAGCTGAGTGTGTAGATTTATTTATTTATCACCATTACGAGTTAAAATAAAAGCCCGGAAATTAAAATTAATGACGGAATTAAAAAACCAAGTAAAAATAAAGTTTCCAATATTCAGAAATTAAACCTACGGTTTAATAGCGTGAAAAACTTTTCGCAAAAAACGTAAGTTAGATATAAAAAGCCACCGATTCGTGTCAATTTTACAGAAACAAGTTATTCGTAAAACATTTCTAAAAGATTTGCTTCAAGTCTCAGCAATGGCCAAAGCTTCGATTTTTTGGTTACTCGGTGTTTTATGGCAGCCCATTTTATCATTTGACAATAATGATTGGGATTCGAATTTCGAAAACTCAGCAACAAATAAACGATCATTGGTAGAAAATACAGTAAACATATTTTCTGGATGTTTGATTCACGTTATGAACTTTAGAGGGACCAATCTCGAGTTTCCTCGTGTAAACCAGCCAATTGTTCTAATACGCCATTTCTCGTTTCCGAACGATAAAGTTGTATACCCGATTGAAACGAGCCCTGTCAGACCGAATAGACTTGTGAGATGGATGTCAAAATTAAACCTCACAACTTTCAGAGCATCGAGAACAGTTCTAATCAAAAATAAAACCATAACATTCTCATTGGATACGGGTGTTTCTTATGTCCAAAGTACACTAAGTTTCACTGGAATGTTTCGTCTGGCAAGTAAAAATACACACTGTGAGGCGAACATCTATTTACGTCCAGAATCGCAGGCCTCCGATCCTCTTCTATATATAACTGATAGTGTTCATGACAATAGTAACGACCCTGAAAGTTCGTTTGTTTTGAAGGACTTGTTTTGGCTAAATTCTGTGTGGTACTCAGAGAATGAGCCTTGGAAATTTGAGTACATATATACCACACCCACTTACTCAGTTCTTATCTGCAGTCAGGAAAATGACTCTTTCTGCTATGGAAACACTGAAGTACACAAATGGATTTCAACAGTTATTATTGGTTCCTGGGCCACACGCTTATCAGAAACTGTGCTATTGTTGGAAATGTTAAATTATAGTGAAAATCTGTATGCAGTTTGTTTTCATTGCGACCCCTGTAACCCATTTCAATTAACAAAAATAATTTCAAATTACACACCACTACCTTTGGCGTCATTGGTGTATCATGTGAATAGAAAAGTGACAATACAAATCATTCTTTCCGTTGTCGATGTGGTGCCTCATAAAAATCTCAAGCAATATCGTGAAATTACAAAAAATAGATCAAACTCGAAACAAATTATTTTGAAACACATAAGTTCCATCAAAACTGTTAATGATAGCATTTACTATACAGCAGACATGCATCTGATCTCGCATTTAGTTCCAGGAAATGTGTCTATAATAATTAGTAAAGACTTCCCACCACAAATGTACCAATGGAAATCCTTAAAGATCGGTCCGTGCGCAAACTCCCAGTTGATAAAATACCATCAAAAACTTCGTCCTCTCATTTATAGAAAAGCTAGCTCAAACTTAGCCAACCTACAAACGTTTTTGCTTGTTCAAAAACGATTACTGTTTGTAAGTTGCCACAAAAAACAACTCCATTGGATTTATCAATTGAAAGAAATGGTTACTGTGTTTGATATTCCCACATGGATTGTTCTTGTAAGTACTGTTGTGATGCTGACACATGTACGCAATTACTGCGCGAAACAAAAACGGGGCGAAAATACAGCTTTTCAATTGTATGCCACATTTGTTGAGCAGTCATCCAAGTTATTTGACGATTTGGCTTTAAGGGGCAACGCAGCATTTAATTGGTCTTTTGTTTTCATTCCTATTGCATTTTTGTATGTTGGAAACCTCTACAAGGGTGACAACATCACGAGGTTAACCGCAGAACCTCCAATGGTTCCTTTTGATAGTTTTGATGGCTTAGTCAAACATCAGTTCAAGATTCATACGCGTCAATGTCATCTTGATATGTATACCATGAACTACCTTCTAAAAAACACTAACCTTAGTATAAATGCCACATACACCCAAGAAAACAAACACGAGGCATACCCAATAATTTCGGAAATGTTATGTGAAATATTCTCAACTCGACTTTTAATGGAATGGAAATGGCTGAGTGATTTGAGGGATACTCTTTCAAATCGAACATGGTATTATCTCAGCAATTCTGAAATGTTCCCAGCCCGGACCTACAACAATGGAGCGATGGGAAGGTTAGAAACTGTCCCGGAAATTTATCAAATGCACATGGGTGCGTGCAACAAGTCAGCTGTTATTTTATTAGAGGCACAAGCTATACCACTGTACACAATTTTAAGAGAGAAAACAAAGCAGGTATATCTCGGTAAAGATGTAATTAATCAAATATTCTTGTCTTATAACAGTTGGGGATATTTTCCAACTCAAATTTTGCTGCGGCCAAAATATCATTTTCAAGCTGGAATACACAACTGGTGGCAACAGTACTTTAAGTGGTGCATTACGATGAAGTCGGCTGTCAATGGTATAGCACAATTGTCAGTTTCTGAGGATAATAGGACTTTGTCAGGAAATGATTCAAGCCATTCTGCAGTCTATGCGCTCGGCGCTTTACCTCTGATTGGGTTTCTGCTATCAATCCTCACATTTTTGTTGTTTGACAACCATTTCAGCATGAGCAAGCTTTCCTTGACAAGTGTAACAGATATGCAAAATCAGGACAAGACAAAGCACAGCAACTATTGCAAGTTGCGGAAAAAATTAAAAAAGTTTAATGTGTGTTTTATAAAAATCAAAAAATTTAAGTTGATATTCAGATGAATAAAATCTACAGTAAATAAGTTGGCAAATAGGCGGAATCTATGGTCTACGGAATGTAACCTAATCACACATATGGAAAATATCTATGAATTTGTTTTCCTTTTCGTAAATGTGTCTACAAATAATTTTAAAATGTGTACTTATTTTTATAACAAACTGGAGTGAAAATTTTAGACTGAAATCTAACTTCTGCAGTTAAAATACACACATATTTTCCCGAACTTATTTTTGCAAAAAAAATGTTTTAATTTTTTCAAAAGAAAATGTTTAATTTAACAAATTTCCAAAGCTCAAATTTTTTTAAATTTGTTTTTTACTTTAAATCTAATTTGAAGTATTTATTAGTAATAAAAAATTCTCTCTTTACAATAGTAGAAAGCTAGAACATTTTAGAAGTTAAAAATAGCATCACCAATCTATATTAAGAATCTTATTTAAGTGGCTTCAGCAACGAAACTCGTGGCGAAATTTAGCTCTTAATTTTCTTGGACTTAGACTTCATTTTATTTCACTAAATTTCATTTGCTTAAAACCATTCAATAAGATTTTCAATAAAGATACTTAACTTTCAAGGATTTACCCAACCATCTAAACAATTTTTTGGCATTACAGATTCAACTACTTTGATAAGCACAACAGAAAATTGCCTGAACAGCATTGGTGAGCCGCACTGTCGTCGAGTAGGGTCTTTACATTTTCTGTTTAAGTAGAACATGAAATACCGCTAATCAAAAATGCTACCTGCAAAATTTTACAATTACTTTGGAACCCGTATCAAACTAACCAAATTTGCACTTGGAACTTACTACCAATGGGATCCAGAAGATGAGCAGCTTGTTCTAGCCCCACCATATCTTCAATTTCGAATGTAAATGCTAATTCATAAGAAAACTTCTCTAATTTAAATTAGTAAAAAATACAGAATTTAATTCTTAAATTTTCTCTAAATTTGCATTTTTAAAACCAAATAAATATACACTTAGGTATGCTGGATTTTGTGGTGGAGTTTCCCTTACAATTTTACACTGCACACAAATGTACCTTAAAACGCATTCCAACGACATTCCAGAAGATGGCCTTACAGAAATCGATACGTCAATAAGCTTAAGGGAATTTGCCACTTTGATAATCCAAGGAGGCGAAGTCCTTTTAATTGTTTGCTGTACATTTTTGAACTACATATTTCAAAACCGAAATATATGTATGCAATATAGGATCGCAAGTTGTAATGTTACTTGGAATATTTTTCTCTTGGTATGCTAAAGTGCTACCACATAACCAGTTATTTCCTTGTCACGTATCGTATCACGAAAAGTTCAGTTTTAACAAAGCAGTAAATAAAAAAATAAAACTATACTGGTTTTAAAACAAATTATAAGCATAAGTTGATAAACTTAGATCAAATAGATAAGTTTTGATAGTTCAAATAAAAAAGGAATACAATACGGTAGAATTGTTTTTAATTTTAATTATTATTTGCATTTAATTTTTTATCAAGAAATAAAAATAGTCTCTTGTTATTTATATATTGGCCCTAAAAAAAGTTAAAATTCAAAAAATAGTGAAGACAAAGAAAAGGGAGTTTTTGGAATAAGATTTATTGTATTTAAATTTGTAATCAATTATTAGGTTTATTAGGAAAAAAACATATTTTTGCTTATAGAACACATTAGGATTAATCAATACTAATGACGTGGGTTTAAATTCTCTTTTTTATACTGGAAAGTAGTATTTCTATATATTAATTTTAAATTTACAAAAAACATTGATCAATGCTTTGTTATAAAAAACAACTACAACCAAGTTTGGTAATGGACATTTATTGTACTGCGTCTATAATAGTAAGTTATATGATTAAAAATATTATCAATGCTGTAATGAGAATACCTTTATATGTTTGAATCAAATCGTTGGAATAAATACAATAAATATTCTTTTCGTGTTTTAAAACTATTTTTTTACAAAAACAAAGTAGTTCGACATAATACAAGTTAATATATAATGAGGTTAAGTTCCAAGTAAGGATACAACATATTGTTAAGCCGTGAACATTTTCGAAATAGTTATACAAACGAGTCAGTATTTTTCTGATGTCAGTAAGGCTACAAAGGCTAGGCTGTCAGTACAAAGGCTAAGTTTCGTTGTCGGACTGTTTTCTAAAGCTTTAAATTAAAACAATCTACTTGGCTCTACATCAAAACTATATCCATATACATCATTATGCTGCCCCCAAAATTTTACAAACACTTTGGTAAACGAATGAAACTCAACCTGTTTTCGTCAGGAACGTTAGTAGATTGGGACAGTGAAACAGAACATTTGAAGCCAGCTCCTGTATATATGATGGGACAAGTGTAAGCTAAAAATATAGATTTAATAGTGTATATTAATCCTATGCGTATATTGTTTTTCAATGTAAATTCCAGATATCTTGGGATTTACGGCGGATTCTGGTTTGCAGCTATACACATGATTCAAATGTATCTGAAAACACATCAAGATGAGATACAAGAGGATGGTAGCAACGGTGAAAAACCAACCGACTTGAGAAAATTCGCAACTTTGATTATCGAAGTTGGAGAAATATTGCTGGACTTGTGTATATCATTTATTGCACTTGTGTTCTGTTTCCGATACAAGATATTCATTTACTTGTTCAACCAGTTGATAGACTACAACAAAAAGCTGTCAGGTAAACTTTCAAATAAAATGTATACAATTTTTTTTTCAAACCTGAGTATTTTAACCTGAGTACACAAAATAAACAGAAATGATCGACTCCGGAATACTGGTACTCACTGATGAACAAAAAGGTGTGATAAAACTTGTAACGTTCCTCAACTACTTGGTCATGTCCATCTCAACAGTTTTACCGTTTGGGATTGTAATGGCATTACAAGCAGAAATTGAGCCGACAAATCAATTATTTGAGGAATGGCTCGAAATTCCTTTCTCCTTCTCTTCAAAACTGGCTCCATTGTGTTTTGTAATGATGGTTGGTACATTTGGGACTGGAACGATACTTGCTTTAATGATGAACGTTATTGCATTTTACTACATGACAGCGCTCATCTGTACCGAGACAATATTACCAGAGGAATTTGAATACACACCAAAAGATGGCGCTGGACGCTGTAAAATTACAACAGCTGGATATGGAGAAATAGCGGATTTGGAAGTGATTCATTTGTACAGAATCCAGCAAATTCTGAACATCTACCTCAACGCATTTTTCAAATCGGTTCTCATTTCGTTTCATCATGTTGGATGTTTGGCGACTTCAGTTGTTCTTCTGGTATTTGCAATACGATATAACACAGTAATAAGTGAGCAAGGTATAATGGGATATATTGTGGTGGTTACCTGCATGCTGTCGCCTCTGGCTATGATATACTTTCAGTGTAAAATGGCTGGAGCTGTTGTGGATGTATCAGAAGATTTCAAATCAATGCCGGATAAAATGATGCCAAGAAAATTTCTGTTTCGAAAGTTTGCGCGATCTTGCACAACTTTCTATATTCAGGTGACGTATCCATTTTACACGGTGGAGAAGGATACGTTTACTGGGTTTATGCAACAAAAGCAGGATTATGCGATGGAATTGCTGTTGTGGTAGGTGTACGCATTGTGTATTCTAAAACAGTTGATATTTTATGAGCACTAATTAGGTATTTAAGACAACCCAAATATATACAATTTATTGCTAAGTAGTTATGTAAGCTTAAGTCAGTTTTTGTTAAGACATTATGAGCGCATATTCCAATGAGAGTAAGTAAAAGTTCTTCAGTTAAGTCATTTGCTTACGGCTTTAAATTGTAATTTGTGAATGATATTTTAAAGTCTGCAGTAAATCTGAATATTAAATGTATTGATATGTTGACTTACAACTATTCTACAGTTAAGCACATTAGTTGTACAATGACGTAAATAAACATTGATTTATTTAGATAAATATCCAATAATACGTCTTCGCTAAGTATACAAATTTATAGTGGTTTATGTATTTTGATAAATTTTTCCCACAAAATGTCTCGTCTTAAGTCTCACTATATGTAAATAATATACTCGTTTTAGTGAATGTATGTATATTACAAATTTAATTAATTGTTGGTATCGAACTATAAATCATATACAAAATATTTGTTAGAAAGGTATGAAATAAAACAAGTTTTGCTTATGATAATTAAACTTGAAGCTATCGACCTAGAAAATCTGCTAAACTCTTCAAAAATATATAAGTATTTTTAAAAATGATCCAAAAGGACTAACCATTCTTTTTATGTTTTATTTATCGATTTCATGGTTTAAATATCGAAATAAATCAGGGCATTAAATCAATGTTTTACATATAAAAAACATTATGCATATGAGTAATGCTTTAAACCATACATGCCAAAGTCAAAAAACATGTCGGATTTGAAAAAGAAAAATATTACATTGATTTCAGATTTATGCAAACTCCAGCAAGATATTTTAAAGCGAAGCTTGGAGCCCTTGTTGTCGAGCTTTAAAAAATACGTATTTAAGTTATTTTAAAGCTTCAAATATCAAATAAATAAATTATTTAGTACAAGAATTTTCACCAAATAAGGTAAGTTAATATTTTATATAAAATATCATTTCACAATACAATTTCACAAACCAGCACCAGTTTTAGCTTATATTATTTTCCAGGTTCTTATATTATAGGTTACAATATAACAGCCCATAACTCACAAGTACACTCATTTAATGTAAATAAAAGCACAAAAATATAACTCGAAAAGCATTCCCGTATATGTTACCATATATTAAAATTAAATATATTAAACTTTTTTGCAGTAAGTCAGTATTCGAACTTTGGTTTGTACAAAACACCTTTTGCTAATAGATGTGATCATTTTGATTATACATAAATTTACTTTCATGCGTTTCAGCCGTATTTTGTCAGATTAAATAGTACTTTCATCATAAAAATTAGTTCAGCATTTGTAAATGGTGCCTGCAAAATTCTACAAACATTTCGGAACCCGAATCAAACTCACCAAATTTGAAATGGGAACTTATTATCAATGGGATTCGAAAACGGAACAACTTGTTGATTCTCCGCCGTATCTGATATATGGAATGTTCGTACCTCGAAAGTGATATATTTTTCAAGAACATTAAACTTTCTAATTTTTCTGTAATTTTAATCTGCTCACTTTCATATTTTTTGTAAAGGTGGGCAGGATTTAACGGTGGATGTTTTCTTGTTGCTCTACACACAAATATATTTGAAAACAAACCCAAATGAAATTGCTGAGGAAACGGAATCCGGCACTAGTTCTCGATCGCTAAATGAGTTTGCAACTTTGCTGATTAAAGGCGGGTAAGTTTTGCTCATCACTTGTTGTACTTTTTTAAATTTCATCTTTCTTCGACGAACACCAGTTTTCATGAAACTGTTTGACCAGTTGCTAAACTATAATAAGAGACTATCGGGTATATTTTAAAGCATAACAAATCACATTTTTTGTAACTTGAACTGATTTAAAATTATTTATAATTTTGTATCTACAACTCATTGAAAGAGGTGAACTCACGCTAACAGATGATCAGAAGCTCATTGTCAAGGTGTCCACTGCTTTGCTTTATGCTGAAAGCGGAATTTCTCTATTTCTCCCATTCTTTATAATGGCCGCGTTAAGCAACAAAATCGAAGCGCATCATCAAACGACACGTTACTTTGGCTGATTGTACTGCTTAGCTTTATTGGGATATAAATAAACGAATTTTAGCTCTAGTTTTGAGTCAAATTATATACTATAGAAACCACCAAAACTCATTGTTTTACTAATGAATGTCTTTACGACCAATTATTCGTATATTTTATTCAATATCTCTCATGTACGCATTAAGACTTCAAATTTATTCCCGTTCATGCTCAGGCAGTTAATATTATGACACTAAAGAAATAATCATAATCTTTTTTGGTCTAATCATAATCTGTAAATATTTATGTGGTTTGTATTTGTTTGTATTTTTATTATTCAGAGGAACCTTAGTAAAGAGTTAATCTTTTTTGTATATTCACGAAAGTCAAGAAATATATTGTAATTTTTTTGCGTATATACAAACGACGGGCTTGTTCGCGGCGTTAGTTTGATTGTAATCCAGTCGACAAAGTGTATATGTCAATTCTTTTAATAGCTCGATAGAGAATTCGTTTCCATTACAAGGATGAATTTGGTAGCCGGCTCAGGTCCTTGCTTCGGAAAGATGTAGAATTCCCTGTAAATATTCCTGCAACAAAAATCCCATTTGGTAATTACCAAATGAGTACACATAGTAGAAATACAAGTTATTCATTTCAAGAATTCATTTGCGTTATGGAATTTTTTGCATCAACTTACAAACTTTCGCCAAGCTCCCTGTCCAGCATATAAACTGTAACCGACACTAGGTATATAACTGTAGTTGGTTACACATTAGTATCCATATTTCCAGTATGCCCATATAATGGCTTTTCTGTGGGGATTACAGCAATATAAGTAAATTTTACGCAGGATCCATACTGAGTACGATATACATGATCCAAGTGCATTTTCAGAAATTTTACTTCGTTTGGATCTATTTGACTTTCCTTCCTGTGATTACGATATAGAACGATCAGAGGTGGTGGTTTTCTTACTTTCATTTCAACGCAATACGCTCGAATGCAATCTAGTGAAAGTAATTTCAGAGCAAAAATAATTGAAATTATTGCTTGAATATGCCATGTCGATTAATGACGGGAGGGCAGGTTGCTATATTGCGTGCTTAAATTTACGCGAAAATAATTTTACAAAAAAATAGTTGAAATAATTGCTTAACAATTGTTACTCTCTAGAAATTATTGCATAAAGACTTTCACACGTTTCCTTTTTTGACTCAAAGGTAAAGATTCAAAGGTAAAGACTCAAAGATTCACTGTGGGAGCGGTTCAAATCATTATTAATTGAGGACACCACAACTGCAGTATAACTTGAACATGGTCTCATTTAAATGTAAGCCAATGACTATTGTCGGGGGCAATAGCAGAGGAAGTGGAACCTCCCACGGTGTTTTTAAATGGCTGATTGTTTTTTTTGTGTATTTAAAATCAGTGTCAGGCAGAGAGCACACTGAAGTGGTTTTTGTTGAGATTCTTAAATGCGGAGGTGTGGGTTTGAGAACTGGAATCCGCTAGTAGTTCCCTTTAACAACAACAAGATTAGACAAATGACATTAGACATACTTATTGAATGATCCCGCAGTAAAGTAAAATTTGCTTGTCGCCTCCTCGTTGCATATTTGGGTGATGATGACGACCCTGTGAAGGAGTCGAATCGTAAAAACCATTCGATTTTCACCGGCATTCCTCTCACTCATTCCTTTCATCCAACTCAATACATTTGTTTCCAAACTCGAGCAAGCGACTGGATAGTATAGTAGCATTGATAATTGCAGTGATGATCTTTTCCAGGGATATTTTCCAACTGGCCAGCAGTGTCTGGAATGACTTTGTTTTAAGTATGTTATAATTAAGGTATGATGATTTAACCAAAGAATCCAAATTTCAACCCACCGACTGACATGCGACTATTTTGTTGGCAGCTCTCGTATTTTCCGCATTATCATTGCCGGGTCGAAAGTGAGTAACTGTTCAAGTTTCAGCCAATTGTCGCCAACCAGATTTAGCCCCCACTTTTTCGGGATAACATAGAGTCGTTGTGGGGGAAAAATAACAACACTAGTGCATGGTTGACCAGTGGTGAAATTTCCACATTTGACATTGTATTGTTTTTCAAAGAAATGTGAGCTTCCACTCCACTTTTTCATCATGTGCTTGATTTTTTTGTAATAAGATTTGGTGGCGGTACTGGGTAGCAGAACCTCCACTCGTATTATTTTTAAATCAATGGCTTTACATATATAGCTAGTTTTATTAGCCTAGCTTTTAATTTGAGATTGTTTTTGGTAACATCTCTATGTAATGTGAGGCTACGACACAAAATAGGATATCATTTTTTAGAAAAAACCATGATCTCTACTTCCATGTTAAATCAGAGATGAGTAACGTGAATTTTCTAAACTTGATCAATGTTTACAAAGTACTCATATAGTTATATACTTTATATGTAGAAGCTGGATTTTTAAAATTTAAAACGGAATAACTTGGTGTTCTCAATCCCATTGCCCGCATTTTTCTGTTTATATTGTCTGATATATTTATTTAGCGAGTTACCCAAGTCGACACGTGGAAACAATAATCATTACTTATGCATTTTTTGCTTAGGCTGTTTTCCCATATTTTTGCAAAGTATGTCATTTTTCAGGCATGCAAAGATAATAATCACTCGAATGGTTATATACCGAAACATAAATGGTTTTTAATATAAAACTAGTTAGTTATAGTTTAACTGAGGCACTAATGAGACGGTGCGAGATAAATTTTTAAAGCTCTGATTGTAGTCTGTACCATATTACTTCTTATGTGCGTTCTATTGTATAGTTCTCCTGGCTTCCATTGAAATTATTAATTAAGCGTGTAGTAAATGCTACGCTTTTAACATGACGCAATTTCAGTGGAGGATCAGTAGCGGAATAATGCTACAATGTAGCGGAATTCCGCTACATAATAAAACATAAATTATTTAAATTATTTTAGCTTTAAATTAACACGTAAATGTTTAAAATTACGTAGTAAATTAAGCCCACGGTAGATTTTTTTTTTGCTTCTTATACTATAAAATTCAGAAAATTTTGAACTTTCAAAATATGGCTGCCAATATTTTCCATAATTTAAATAAACTCCAGGAATAATTAAAAACTGTGTTTTTTTGCCAAGAAATTGGACTTTTTCTTACATTTTTTTAAATTTGGAAACTATTGGCAGCCATATTCTAAAAGTTCAATATTTTCTGCATTTCATAGTATAAAAAGCAAAAAATCTACCATGGGCTTAATTTACTACGTAATTTAAAACATTTACGTGTTAATTTAAAGCTAAAATAATTTAAATAATTTATTTTTTATTATGTAGCGGAATTCCGCTACATTGTAGCATTATTCCGCTACTGATCCTCCACTGAAATTGCGTCATGTTAAAAGCGTAGCATTTACTACACGCTTAATTAATAATTTCAATGGAAGCCAGGAGAACTATACAATAGAACGCACATAAGAAGTAATATGGTACAGACTACAATCAGAGCTTTAAAAATTTATCTCGCACCGTCTCATTAGTGCCTCAGTTAAACTAAACTATATTGTCCTTCATATTTATCCTGCATGGGTAAGGCCTTAAACATTAATAACCGATTTAGTTTTAATAAAGCACTCTTGATTTATTTTTTCTGGAAAATATTTTCATGTTGATGCTGCGTTTCATCTCTTATGCATCAATTTTGCTTGTATCATTTTAATTTAAAAAAGACAGGAACGTAAAAAAAACTTATGATAGAATGTTCAATGTAATGGTTTTGTAAGAAAATATATACATGCATTTTTGCACGACTGAATCTACAAGCAGACAATTCTAAATTTCCTCTTGCCTAACACAACTTTTATTTATTTAGTTGATGTTTTAATGGTTAATTCGCACAAGCAACACCTTACACTTTTTGGATATAATAGCCTGTCATAGTCAGTGTAGCCTTTTATTTCGATTATTGGACAACACCGAACAAATTTTTGAGACGATTTTTATTGTTAAAATCCCCAAATTGATCACAAAATTATAGACTATCTCAACATTGACAGTAAATGTATACATTTGAGCTTCAATATAAGAATAACAAGCAAAACTATCCTAACATTCAATTCAATTAATTGTCATTGATAAAATAAATATTGATACTGTAATGAATAATTATGTGCTTTAGTTCTGAGTAAAAATGAGAAATGGTTAAATTAATCGAATACATACTTTCAGACCATTTATTTCCGATATCCTGATGAAAATACAATAGTAACGTAGTTATTAAAATACAGAGCTATAATTAATCATGTGTATTGGGACTAGAATATCTCTTATCCTTTTTCCCTCTTCCCTCAAATTCTTATTACAGTTCGGAATGCGGAACTGAA